>JAOBYE010356650.1:0-29865 GCA_025403585.1 Parazoanthus swiftii
ACGTCCCTGTCCACGGACGGTGTGGCGAAAGAAGGTCGCCCAAAGTTCAACCCTCAACCAGGCCGGGGATTGAACCCGGGACCTGCTGGTTGGCAGTCAGAGATCTTACCAACTGTGCCAACCTCGCACACACATTAAGCTACACGTGTTCATTTTCCGCTCGTTACCATCTTATATATCCACGACAAGCTCCCGTCTGGCCTTGTAGCTTAGTAGAGCAACGAAGATCTGCTCCGGAGGTCGTGGGTTCGATTCCAGCAGGGGTCAGAGCTAATTTTTCTTTCTCCGTGGGCCCATTTCCTTTCTAGGGCTTTCGCTTAGAAGGTATTACTTGGTAGTACATTATCTTATCACGTTTATATCGCTATATCATTATCTCTGTTTATCAGTGCTTAGCGGCCAAACTTTACTGGTTAACTTTTGAACTGCTACATAATCAAACATCAAAGTTTCTAATGTTACAAATTCTCAACTTTCGCATTTTGAGAAACAATTAACACCAAACACTTCTGTCCTTCAAGACGACCAAAGTGAATGGTCACAGTAAGGTATTTCAAGTGCTAGTTCCAAAGTTTTTAGATTTTACATAACCGTGCAGGACAATGGTTAACTCCTCACTTCAAAGTTAAAAACACGGCTTTTCATATAACATGTGGTATGCAAAAGATAAGCAGGGTAGAGTATTAGTGAAGCGGTTGGTGTCTTGCCACAGATATCAAAACCAGCTCCTAGCCCCTATACGGGGACGTGCCACCCTTCAGGATATACTTTTTCAGCCTTTTTTCCAGCCATAAATAGGGTACATAAATTTTGGATTTTCAAATGTTATGTCATAAGAGGTTCCTAGAATTACGTGTTTCAGCGAGTAAAACGTGTGAATCTTTAGATGAAAACCATGAACAAGGTATGAACTTCCGAGAATTTTTCTAACAAACAGGATCAGGCTTTGTGTGTCTGGGCAGAAACCCCCATATCCAAACTTAGATGGTGGTGGTGTGCCAACGCACTCAAGTTTTTCCTGTATAAATAAGTCAAACCTCTTATATATATGTCATTAATAAGAAAGTAACGTAGCACTTACTCTTCCATAACATTGGCTGGAATGGCAAAAATAGTGGTTGCTATGGCAACAAGTAGACGGGCATGCGCAACGGTCAGCTTGCTGGTAAGGTTCTGTCCATAGAGCATACTAAGTGATGGTGGTAACCGGCGGTCCAGCAGATCATTGAGAACCTAAATTAGGAACACTTTCTTGAGATGATTATGATACAGAATAAAGCTGTTTTTCTTGCCATGTGTAAGAACAAACAAGAATACGTTGCTACGTTGCTTTACTTTAAATATTTTTATTGCTACTAAGAAGGTCATGCTACTTTTTAGCTGCTTTGATACTACGAGCTTACTTTGATACTACGAGTTTACTTGATAAATATCAACCAGCCTGTCTTTTTAGGTAGTTTTCAAGAGGCTCGGTTTGTTGAAGATTACTTTAAGTCTAAGAAATACAGTGTAATGCTAACAGACAAGGTTTAAAAGACCAAAGAAACTAACCTCCACGTTATTTTGTTCCAACAAAGGCACCTTATTGTCAAAGGGTAGAAGTGTCTACAGTGGAAAAACCAAATACATACAATTGAGTAATGGTAATAATAATATTTGGGATACCATGCAATGATATGATTATCACTACGATTCTCTTACTTAAGATTTTAACCTTCAAAAACACGGTTTTTACTGAATATTATCTAAAGTTATATATACATTGAAAATTAAATGAATAAAAGAAGTTGCAAAAGTTAAAATCCGAACATCTTCAACGTTGGTCATCGTGAGGAACAAACTTGGTCCTGCTTGCTGACCTTCAACAACACTTAAGCTACTCCCGTGGAGATGACAGACGGAAACAACAATAGCCTTGTTTATTTATGTATTTAACAAGGGATTTTCTTGGTGAAATGGTTTTGCACTTGAAAAATCCCCGTAAATTGAAAACCACTTTCGACCGGAAAGTGTACAACAGGCTTGCTCGATTGTGAGGTGACGATTCAGAATTGCATTGCCATAAGGGTCGCGTATTTTCCCCATGCGGGTCTCACTACTTTAAGGTCTCTCGAATGTGCAATCAAAGGGTAGGTAAATGACATTGGAAACGCGAAGTTTTTGTTCTTGTATATCTGTGTTGTTCTTCCCTACTTCGGGTACACTAAACAAGCTGAAACCGACTTGGCAGCGATCAGTGAGGCTGGAAAATTCCATATTGTCAAACGAAAAAGATGCAATAAATGAAAAGTGCGATAATTGAACTTGCAACCTACACCATCTCTCTTATATAGTCGCGAAGGTTTTCGCTACTTACAGTTTCTTTAAGGTTATGCCAAGTTTTCAAACATTGGTTTCATTTAACAAATCAAAAGACACATACTGATTTCGCTTCCACAGTTCTGAAGCAGATATCGCCGTTTCTTGGTAACCGTTCACCATGTAGCAGGTCCAACAACATCTGTATGGCCTCAGAGAACATCCCCAGGTCTGTCAATACTCGCACCTGTGATATGCATCAAGAGCAGTTGGTTGGCTGCCTCAGTTGGTTACAACACAGTACAATATATAAAAATACAATTCAATACAGTACATTATATTGCATTGCATTGCATTGCATTATGTTATATTATATTATATTATATTACATTAAAAGTGCAGTACAATACAATACAATACAATTCTTATAAGTACCAATAGTTGCAATGTTTGAGAAAGCAAAGTTGGAAAAAAGTTCAGAATATGTCGTGCAACTATTGTAGGCAGAGCCTAGCTAAAGACGTGTGGTACAAAACAGAAATTGACTCGTGCTTGTTACAAAACAAGAAGTTAAGAAAACATTCAGAAGACACGAGTAAGGAAATAAAATATATAATAATAAAATAATTTTTAGGGTATCGTAAACATAAAGGTAGTTATAGATAGTTGAAGCACAACATTAAATGGTGGTAATTAAGTCCATTCCATGTACAATGTCAATTAAACACTATACAATGGCAGGTAATCTAATGGTCAGGGTAACTGATTGCTGTTCAGACGAAAGAAGAACGAATAAGAAAGAGGCACACTGTAATCGAAGTGGAATGGAATGGAATGGACGACTTTATTTAAAGAGGGTAAAACTAATGACAGTAATAAGAATCGCTGATAACCCAGTGGCCCAAGTCGTTTTCCTGTCAACCAGATCCTGATTTCAATCTCAGGCCTCGCCGGGGAATGATTTATTTCGGAATCCTCTTTAGCCATAGTGTTCGTTGGTCTAATATCCTGAATGCTATCTAGGGAAAGTTAAAAGAACCCACACACTTCCCATGCTCTCTTACCCTTAAGATTCGCACATCAACCGACCGTTGCAGGTCACGACAAACATGTGTGGTAAAGTACTGGCACTGAGTTAAGAGTGGCAACACCTACAAAAACAACAATAGCAGAACTGTTGAGAACTAAACGGATTAACTTCGATACACGTGGCAGGGTAAAATGTAAACTTTCTCACTAACACCAAACGTCTCGTCCTTGATAGCTCCCAACATCTAGACTAGAATAGACCTTATAGTTTTAGCGTAACAAAACTTGATGTTCATTTGTAGATGTTAAGACTTACAGATTCAAATTTTTAGCGTTAAAATTTATACTTTAGTTAAGCTTGATAATGTAAGAACCACATGGATATAATCAACGAACTTGTAAGTGTTATTATTCCTTTTATTGTTATTAGTATTTTATTATTATTGTTACTACTATTTTCATTATTATCACCACTATTAATTCTATTATTAATAATATTATTGTTATTATTATTACTGTAACAAGCTGTAACACCTTTCGACCAACTCACCATCACCAAATGCCTCGCTCTCGCCAACTCTTCAGCAACCCATCTCAGAGCAGCCACAACTGAACGTCCATCACTGCGGAAGGGTTCGGATAGCAGGTCAATGCCTGGAACCAACTGCTTCACTTCACGGTCCAAACCAATGTCGTACAGCGCGTAATCTTTGTCTGCTGTTGGATGTGGCAGGGAGGAGCAAAATAGTGCCTAAAAGGTAAGAATACTTGTACTAAAAAAAAACACATAGTTGGCTGTTATGTTAACTCCTTGTTGTGTTTTTCAGATAACGTGTGTGAACTATCTGTCTTTAGTTTTTTGTTTCTTTAATGAAACTTTGAGATGTCAAAATAAAAGAATGTTGCTGCTATAATTACCTTAAACAGTGACGCTGATAGGAGACAGCAGTCGAGGCGAAGACCAAGGTGCGATGTGTGGATGTACCTGAAAGGATGCAATAGATGGTTTGCCTTTGACGTCATAGCCGCCATGTTGGTGTAAAATAACAATTCAGTTGTAATTACTCTCTTTGTTGTGTCCACCAACATGGCCGCCATGCCCTTTGTCTTTTGTGCCTCTGGGGATCAAAAGCAGACCACTAGTATGGTCTTAGAAAAACCAAGGAGACTCTCACAATGAAGTATAGTTGCTACCTTTTGCTAGCTGATGTTACAATGATTTTTTTATTTAGCTGCCGTTGTTCTACAACTGAACAGTCAGTTGATTATCCTACGTCGAGTATAAAATATGTTGCTGTTGCCTTCGAAAGTATTTTACACCAAAATTTGTTTGGTGACTTCTATTTTATACTGTGTTAAAATGGATATTTCGCAAATGCCAAATTATACTGTTCTATTCACGTTCACATTCATACTCGTTATGATGATGATGATGGTGATGAAGGTGATGGTGATGATGATGATAATAATAATGATGATGATGATGATGATGGTGATGGTGATGAAGGTGATGATGATGATGGTGATGGTGATGATGATGATGATGAAGATAATGATAATGATGATGAAGATGTAGGAATAACGTACTGAGCTATGTTAGAAGCCAGAACTCCGCCAAGCAGACAACCCCACAATCCACAGCGCTGCAGGAATACTGAATTGGGGTTACTTGGGTGGGATGAGGGTGAGCTGGAGCTGTTTGGGTCGGACGGGGACGGTAGGATATCTCGCCAATTCTTCAGAGCATCCGACATGTTAAGGATTGTGTCCAGTGCTTCTGCCCACCATTTATAAGCGGCCCTGTGGAGCAAATATGACGTTATTCAGCGTATGAAAGTTAGTGGAGGGCCATTCAAACTACTCTTATAACCTGTGCAGCATAAGATGGAATAATTGATTTAATGAGAAGTATTACAGAAGCGTAAGAAATACTTATTGAGTTGTTTGCTATTGTTTTATAGTGATTAAGAAACTATAATTACTCTAATCGAATAACATTTTAAGACAGCAAAACTTTCAATACTATTGTTTCAGTTGAGCCGTAATTTCAGCACCACTAAACATGACACAAAATAGCACAGTATTTGAGAAGATACTATTGGATTATCTCGATTGATTTTGGTGATGAGAACGGTCTCTGTTACAATAATTATTTGAAAACTACTGACCATTAACTGTTGCCGTAGTGACATATCGAGAGTTGACTACGGTAAAACGACTAGCTATCGACAATGTTCTTCTCAACGAGGTGTCCAACAACATTTTTTTAAAATAACCTTGAAGTTGCATTAAAAGAGTATGCTCTTTTTTTTAAGAACATCTAATTTTGAACTGAGACTGAAGAATTCATATATTTTTGCGATTTCAGGACTTAAACCGTTCTTTGCAAGTTGCAGTGTGATGAATACGTGACCTGGGAATGTGTTTTTAAGGTAACGAGCTTTGTTTGCAGCTGCCATTTTGTTACAACAGATAACACATTGAAATGGAGCAGTTCTTTGTCGGCTCATAGTGCAGTCGAACTTGGGGCGAATTGGCTAATAGTCGCAAAGGAGAAGATCTACCGATACAGATACAGGATTTTGCTCATTTAGAAACAAATGGAATACAATTTTACTAACTAAGCTTCAGCCTGAGTTTTCCTCTTAACATGTTCTTCATTTCTGTTCTTTTCCAGCCTTAACGAAAAAGGTTCTTTAAAAAAGAGTGTATTAAAGATACACGAGCCAGGCAGGTCACCAGAATTGCTTGTTAATTGAACTCGTTCAGTGATAGTTCACTATACTTCCTCAGCGTAAGAATGTACCTCATGTTGCCCGTGTGAAACGTGATGTTTCCCAGCTCATACATTGCCTGAGCTGCGAGTCCTTTCTGTTGACGGAACTGAAGCATTTCTGCAAGTGTAAAAAAAACTTTGAGTAAGGTCCTTCGAAAACATTTCCTTCGTTTTCACGTTATGTATTGCTTTAGGGGAATTTATACGCATTAGTATGTTTTGCCACCATATTACCAAGCTCGAGATTATTGTGGGTAAAGTTCATTCTGTATATGAAAGAAAGAAATTTGAAAATTTACAAATCTTACATCTCTGCTAGGACTTTCCAGGAGTAATTTGGAATTTTTGTCAGCAATAATTTAATATCATACAAAATCAGGGATAAATTGAGGGAAAAAAAGGTCCTAGCCAGGCAACTTAGTCCTGAGCAAGTTACACCAGCTCAGTCTCAGAATATCATTAAATGGTCCGAGAGAGCGGGTTTACTTTATTGAAAGTCATACAGAAAGCCCAGGCCAGATATGTTACCAACTGTGCCAACCTCGCCATTACACGCAAAGCTTGGAATTCAACTGAAAATGTAGGAAAGAATTGAAAAGCGTCTTACCAATTGTCTTGTTGTAAGATGAGATCACCACCGCCAGTTGGGACGGCAGCAGCGTATACGTCTGCACGTCTTCAGCGGCCTCAAAGAACTCATCCATCATGTCAGGGGGGACATCAGACGGCGGTTTGATCTGACTGGGGACAAACCCCACACGTGACGATCCACGTGTGAGCTTGCCTACTGAACTCCCTGTAAGGAGGAAACGTTAAAAGTGAAAAGTCAGTCATAATTTGAGTCAGAACAGACCAAGCCCATAACCGCCCCAAATACCCCCTACACCCATCCCTGACCTGACGTTAAAGCTAAAAACCCTTTTGGATTCATGTTAAGGCAAGGGATGGTTGAGAAAGGGGTTTTATTATCTGTTCTTAGAAAAAAAATTTGGGATTGAGCTTGCCCTATCTGTCAACTGTAAAAGAACCAAAACCTGAACAGGGGTGAATCCTGAATTCCAGAAAGAGGGACTCAGGAAAGATGGAGAGAAAGGCATATATTCTCCAAAAACGTTTTTTCAGTGTTTTGCTAAAAACGTTTTACAAAACTGCTGACAAAAGAGAGTCCCCTATCGGCCCCTTCCCTGAATCAGCCTCTGTACGAAAGACATGACTTGTATGGCATTAGTGCATGAGTCAGGGTATTAGACTGCGGTTTGATCCAACGAGAAAACATACTCTCGCCACCTTCATTTCTTCAAGTCTTTTATAAAAAGCAAACAACTGCAACTGACTGTGAAATTTTCTTTAGGAGGCGATACCTTGTCCCCCGTATTGGAAATGATCAACTGTGGAATATAAACAACTCACAAGAGAACAAATCTGTGTGTGTGTAATCACATAACCTGTAATCCATCATCTTGGTCTTTGCTCGAGTTTGGAGAAGTCAACTGCATTGAAGCATTATTTTGTTGTTCTGGTCCCCGTTTTTTTACCAGTGAAATGTACGATACGTTTGCTTCTCAGCCAGTCACAAACACGAGCAGGCTACCGTAACATTACATTGTCTTTAAAACACCTACCGTCTAATTGCCCAGCCAAGTAACACAACAGCAACTGTCTGCTGTGCTGCAGCGCACGCGCAGTGTGATGTTTCAGCTCCAGGGCACTGTGCAGCATGTGCATGCTCTTGTTGATATCCAGAGGAACTGAGACGAGCTTTAGCGCGTCCTTACTGCCGCTGTACACATTATGCCCTTCAGGATCAATATGCACTGCTGGCTCAATGGATGGATACTCGGCTGGTGTAATAAAGATCTCCTCCGCTACTCCAGTCTCGCTGGACACGTTGATGACTGGTTGGCTTTTAGATGGGCCACCATTCTCTTCGACGCGCTCCCTCAACTTATGTTGAGCCACGATCAACATAGGAAGAACCTGTTCTGCATATCGGCCCCTTTAAAACAAAATACTCTTAATGGAACTCAAGAAATGAAAATATGACTAGATCTATCTACCAATGGTTGCGTTGCTACAAAAGCTTTTTTATATGAACGAACAACAAAAAATCATTAGCGGGTACGAATTTGTCGTGTCTCGAGATATTGCATTTTCCTAACCACTGCGTTACGAGACGAAACAATTAACATGCTTCGTGTAAAAACAAATGTGTTCGGAAGACTGGTTATGTAAACACTTGCTAAAGCAGTGCAATGTGGGATCGCTCGGGTAGACGGACCTAGTTCTTTTGTAGGAAGAACAAAACGTGACAACCTCGAAAACTAGAAATATCATTCAGATTGAAAGTTGTCTAAAAGGCAATGCATAGCTTGTCTGACAACCTGAATTTCAATCAAGCTTTAACAGAGTATGAACAAAGCCTGAAAATGACTACGGCTTCTTCTTGCCTTTCCAATTTTTAGATGGTATTTTTTCACAAATGACAAAAGAGAGGAGAGTCACTTACCTGCTGAAAGCATTAAAACGGAGAATGATATCCACAACTCTTTCCCACTTTTCTTCATAGAAGAGCAGCTCTACTGCATACAGTATGATGTTCTTCAACCAGCGTGCATTGAAAATGCTAAGGTTATCCAGGGGGGACTCAAATACTAGACTTGCCCCTCCTTTCTCGCTTTCAATTCCTCCCATTAGACCCTTCTGGTCTTTTACCTCAAGATCTCCTGTCTTGACTTTGTTGCGCTTTAAAAAACAAAACAAGGAAATTGGATGATTGTTTATTACATAGACCATATTCATAAATGGCGGCCATTTTGATATCATTTTGTCTCTATTTAAATAAGCCTCACTAGCCTCGTTCAGGTTAATATATTCGTTTGATTTTTTTGACTAAAGAACGAGGCTAGTGAGGCTAATTTAAATACTAAAATAGCCGCCATTTATGAATGGGGTCTATAAATTATTGCTTGATCACACTTTGTCACACAAATGTGTTGCTCTGTTAACCTGTGAACCTTCCTTTCACTTGTGAACGTTAAACACGAGGTTCCGAAATAAAAAGAGCGGCCCCGGGGGATATCGCGTGAACTTAGTCTTAAAAAGAAAAATTTAATCAGAATGTGGCCTAAAGTTACCAAACACAGCAGTCATCACCCAACTACTACTATGATGCTACTTATCTCGAAAAACGAACATTTCGGAAGGAGAGGGCATACACAAGTCAAGTCGGTAGTGGCTGCAAAACTTGAACTTCAGATTTGGAACTTCGAGGAGTGCAAGAGGTGGGGCTCAGAATTTGATACCAGAACCTCTTGTTTAAGGCAAAGTGTGAGCTTCCCCTCGGTCTTTCGTAACCACGAGTAGTTGTCAGGCCAGGATTTGAGTCCCTTTACCATACATATTCAGGGTCACAAATAGAACAGATTGCAGATGAAGAGCCCAAGATATTGATTATGACTAGAAGTTAGCAATGCTAATGAATAGCTGCCACTTCACTAACTATAAAGATCAAAATGTAACAAGTAAGAAGTTTTCATCAGTACTGTTAAAATGACTATAACAGGCTCACTAAATAACGAACTAGCCATTGTTCAGTTAATAAAGCTGAAAACAAACAGTTGTTTTTCTTCTTATAGTCAAAACACCTTTCTTCAGAACGTGAAACAAATATGTAGTGCCTTTTTTGTAACGAGGATCCCACTCACAAACATCAAAAACTAAAACAGAGACTTGGAGGCTGGCGGACAAACAGGTGGGTAGATGTAGATGGCATACTACACGGCGGTCTGAAGATGCTATGTGAAGCATAGCAGCGAACGAGCCTGATATAAACAAAATACGCGAATTTTTGGAAAATCGAAAACCTTTGAGGCATTTTCGAAAATTTTTGGAAACAAGAAAATCGACACAGAAAGCCCTTTACGATGTTTCAAAACTTTAGAAAAATTTACGGAAATCGTCAGAAATGTCCAAAACGTTTTCATAAGGCTTTAGATGAACTTTCGAAAATCTTCGGAAAATCTTCGAAAATCGACATCTAAACCAGTGAGTGGAAAATACGTCACTGCATGTTTCAGTGAAACACAAGTGCACACATAATATCAATATATAAATAGACTTACAAAAAGACAACCTGAAGACATCATTTAATAAAGCTGTAGGTCCAGCATTTACCTTCCTGTTGTGTTCAGAGTCCAATTTCACTTCATTCTGGACGTGAACCAAAATGTCGAGCAGGAAATCTGCCGCAGTGTAGAACGGAAGCCAAATGAGTTTTCTAAGGCACTCGACATTAGTGGCACCATCTGAGAGGTCATCAGTCATGCGCAGTGACCCAGCCAGTACGCGAATCAGGACCGTCTGGGCAGCGTTCCACAGGCTGCGACACGCATTCTGCAGCAAGGTCCAGTGTTTGCCACGATGAGCTAAAACCTAACAAAAACAATAGCAAATGTTTGTTTACCTCAGCTGTTTGAGCGAAGCGAAATGAAAGAGATGAAAAATAGTTTCTTGAATTCCCAACACGTTACATGTCAAGATGTGTTAGCAAGTTTTGTTAAGAGTGGTAGAATGGTGGTGGTGGGGGTGGGGGTGGGGGTAAAAGAATATAAAGATGGCAGCTGAAGAGTTATCAAGTCGTTGCAGTTCTTTTTAAGCAACCATTTACTCTCAGAAAATTTATTTGTTTAAACTCAAGATTGGTTGACCTTAAAGGAGAGTCAGGAGCTGGGGTATCCAGACGAGCTGATGTTTCCAGACGAGCTGGTGTATCCAGACGAGCTTGGGTATCCAGTCCCTGGAGAGTGCCTTACTGGTTTGTTTAAACGTCACATGGAATAAGAAAACTCATTGCATGTAGAAGTAGAGCTCGTTTTATGAGTTGTCATCAAATTGCTGTGCTCTGCTTCCGCTCGACCGCACCGCAGTTATGTGCCTGTCTGTCAGTGGGAATTCAAAAACGTAAGTTTTTCAATAGCTCGTTGTTGATAGTCGACAAACCAAGTCTCAGTGTGGTTACTTGTAAGACAATGCAAAAGTTGTAGAACAACTTTTAAATGAAGTCTGTCAACAGCCTGGACTCTTGATTGGTTGATTCCTAAGCACAAACTATGCAAAAAAAACTTACTCCAATATGACTGGAACACGTCGCACTGTAAGATCATATTAAGGGTAGTTCAATTTTTGAGTATTTTTCCAAATTTTTTTTGAAACATTTTTGACTTTGATGCAGTTCAGGTATTTCTAGCATTACGAAAAACTCACCATCGCTCGGTGAAGAAGAGTGAAAACACTTCTCAGATAGAACAAAGGTGACTTTGAGGATGTAGTCGTCTCTCTTTCACTCACAGTTGTTAGTCGGCTGCCAGTCCTAAAGTCACAAGAATGTAAGACATAATTATACAGGAAAACTAATATGTTCGGAAGTGAAGCTAAGTCAACATAACGTTACACCCTCTAAACGTGAGCATTCGTCGGTGTAAGAATGTCTTACACCTTCTCCTTTGACAAAAAGCCCCTTAAACTCCAACCCAGGAAAAACTGCTACACCCTCTTTGTGACAATATACCCTGTAAACGTCCCTGTAATGCCTTTCACCCTCTCTGGTATAAACGAATCTTGACCCTCATCCTGTGCCAATAGACTTTCACCCCTCTGTGACAACATAACTTGCCCCTTTGAGACCAAAAGTCCATCCTCTCCTTTGACATGCCATATACTCTCTCCAGGGATAAAAACAAATTTGACCGTACCATTTGACAACTGTGCAGCTGGTTGTTGTGCGGTCTAACACACCGGCAAGGGAGGGGCTGATCATTACTACGCTGAACCAACTACTAAATGTAAAACCAGACCTCCTCCCGTTATAGCTTACTTTGCAGTGGTTTAATTACATTCACCATCGGCCACACATACGGCAAGCACACCTAACATCCTCCCCTGTCACATGCTTACACTACCCTGTGTCAACACATTTGCACTACCGGTTCACAACACGGTGACGCTGGTTGTTGGGGCAGTCTAATGTATCAGCTAGGGAGAGATTTCTGCGCTGAACCAAATGTTATAAGAAAACTCTCCCAATGACAGCATATCTTACACCCTCCCTTGTCAGAAATCGTACACCATCCCGTGATAATATGTTTGCACTGCCGTTTGACAATTTAGTAAAACCTAATGTAGGAGCAACCTAACATATCGGCAGGGGGAACAGATCATTTCTATGCAGAGTGAGCCAACTAAAAGCTACACCAGACCTCTCCCGTGACTGCATACCTTGCACCCTCCCCCTGCGACAACTGCGATGCACGTGGATGCAAGCGTCCCGATGTACCAGCAGGGGAGGAGTAAACCGTCTCCGTGCCCGACCCACTGAACACTGTTTTGGCAGCATCCGGGGACATGTGTTTGGCAGAGGTTGGATTGCCTGACCATGAGACAATCAGCGTCCCTGATGTAGCAAATCCAAACCAGCTTGGATCCATGAAGGAGGGCCTAGTTGTGATTATATAATTTGCAGTTAGTCAACACAGTTTCGTAGATGATCTTCTGCCAAATGACTGTTTGGAGTGCACTAAAAGTATGCTTCACTGAAAAAATGGCTTTTCTTCCTAATCTTAGAGTAAGTTAATAAATAAAAACAGAGACTGCAGTGGTTATATAGCGCTTTTATACGTAACGTCTCAAAGCGCTACAATCATATATCCGGCGCCAATGGCTGCCATCACAGTACTATGCAGGCCACAACACCGGGATGCCATCCTACTCTCTGCGGGAAGTGAATGGGTTCTTTTAAGTCCCCCACTAGGACGTCGAGAGACTCGACCAACGGCTTAACGTCCCCGTCCACGGACGGTGTGGCGAAAGAAGGTCGCCCAAAATTCAACCCTCGACCAGGCCGGGGATTGCACGCGGGACCTCCTGGTTGACAGTCGGAGATCTTACCAACTGCGCTAACCTCGCACACATAACAGGAACTTTAAGGAGGAGGAAGGCACAAAACAAAAGGCTCAACTAACGGAGGCAGTTCACTGCACGTAAACATGCACCAAACTTGCACCAAAAGTGCATTAATATGAATTATCAGTCAGTAAATTACCTAAAGATTGGGTTATCTTGTTCCCTCGTAGCAGATAATCGCGTTAGGCTATCAACGCGGTCAAGGAACACCTCCAGATTTGCACCAGCCATCAAGATATTCATCTACAGGACAAGTTAGGTTTAGTAGACGATTATAATCGGACACCAGTGTAGCAAAGATTTCAGAGGAACATTGCCAATGACACTAAAACATGGTGAAATGCCAC
The DNA here is from genome assembly GCA_025403585.1 of Parazoanthus swiftii. NCBI lineage: Eukaryota > Metazoa > Cnidaria > Anthozoa > Zoantharia > Parazoanthidae > Parazoanthus > Parazoanthus swiftii. The sequence continues at coordinate 13,408 of JAOBYE010356650.1, forward strand.
ACGGTATAAGAGAATAAGTTTAATAGAAACAAGTGATTGGTGGAAAATAGTATTTTGTAGAAGACTATAAAATTGTAAAGTTCTTGTCAAGGGTTCCAGTTCGCCTTCTTGTTTTTATTCCATGGTTTACTTGAACTTGTTCACGATTACCTCAGGAAACTTCTCAACGTATTTTATGTGTTTTCAGAAAAAATATATTTGAAATTCCTGCCCTCACTGACTTTAAAACTTTAAAACATGTCTCTACACGTTCATGTTTCAAGTAAATACGTAAAACTACCGAAAACTACCGAGTCGCTGTTTCACAGAAATCATTTCACAGGTTTCTTGTGATAAACGGAAACTTAGAAAGTTTGCCTACTTGTGTCAAACTTTGGACAAACTCGTCCGTTTGCTTACTCGACTGAAGACAAAAAAGAGCCCAAGAAACCAAGTAGTTACCTGTGCTCGCCAAGGGAGTTCCTCTTGACTAACTCCTCTCAGCTTTCTTCGTCTCTGGGATGCACGCCAGAATTCAGGCAAGAATTGCTGGATCGTATCGCCGGCCTAAACGGATGAATATAACAAAAGTTGATAACTGAAATTTAGAAGCTATACGTAATAATAATAATAATAATAATAATAATAATCATAATCATAATCATAATCATAATCATAATCATAATCATAATCATAATCATAATCATAATCATAATAATAATAATAATAATAATAATTGTCTTTATTGAATATCCTTTCAACATGCGTAAAAGTTTACATAAGTTCATTAAAAGAGAAAGCGTGCCATAAAAACTAAGTTAAGTCAAACATAAACTTGAATTAAAACCATTTTAAAAATTACAAAAGAATATTGAATTTCAATTCAAATTTACAAGGCACCCATTACTGGAGCATTTCTCGAACATTTGTGCATTTATTTATAAGAAACACATTGAAGTAATGCAAAAGACAACATTTGTTTAACGAAAGGAATATATATACTGTATAAACAGGTCTAAAAATGTTGGTCACATTTCGAGTAGATATCTCTACGCTTCCTCACTTAAAATAAACTGAGAAACGATCCCCACAACGTCGTTTATTTTAACTTAGAAAGAACAAAAATGTTTGCTTGAAACGTACTAAGAACAGTCTATGTAAAGTCCAAGACCAACACTGTAAAGCTCTTTGTGTTCACTATGCCTTCCTTTGAATTTTAACGTATCATTAATACATGTCTGCATATTAGTGAATCATGATTGATTCCATTGGTCTTCAGAAACAAGGTCGTGTAAGATGGAAAACTTTAGTTAATATGAATTCATCTGTTCAGGATTTAGACCGTTTAAGGTACCTTTATTAGGTCAATCTCTTCCGCTGTTTTGCCCTTCATTCTTCTCGTTGTCTGTGATGGATAATAAACACAACTTTGTGTTAAAAAACCATAGAGGTTACTACATACATTGGCACTACTTCTTTAGATCAAATCTTATTTAAAATAGAATATAGTGCCAAATCTCCAATTTTGTAAACCTGTTCATAGAAGGAAATGAAAATAAAGTTGAACATTGTTGTTATTGTTGTTGAATTCGGAAACTACCCTTCGATAGTTTCGCTCGCCCTATTTCGGTTGATAATAGCCGAGTGCGAGGCCCGTACGGCAAATTGTGAACCGAGATTTTTTTCCTTCTATTTATGGCTCAAGCGCGAAGCGCGCTGGCAACGAAAACAAGTATGAAAAAAACCAAGGATCCATAACTTGCCGTACGGACCGAGCAAACGAGGCTACCGAGATGTTTATTATATGGCTTTGTTGATTGTTTGAGGCAAGTGAGGCTGTAAATGACCACCGCTCCATTAGAGGTCCGTACGGCTACATACGGACCTGAAACTGACCAATCACAGCACGCGAATTCAGTCCGCCATATAATAATGGCTCATATTACCTTTCTAGACACTGTGGTTGGCACTATGGACCTGTAGGTGGTAGGCCGGTAGGTCTCCTGTTTGATCCTCGCTTGTATTTCATCATCTTGTCCATCTTTGCCCTCTTTTGCTGTCTCAGCCTGCCGCGTGTACTGTGTTCTTGTGGGTCTTGTTGGTGGCTAAGAGCACAAACCAAGATTAGGACGAATTGCAACAGTCTTATGACAGGCATGCCCAGTGACAGCCATAAGGGATAGTGAACTACTATCAGAATTCCTACAGCTTACTCCCTATGAAATTACCAGTGCATTTTTTACAGTGCTCACATATATAATTATTTATATAATGTGTTTCTGAGTCATACCAGAAGGAGATCCTAAACACGAACCTATTCAAACTGTAAGAACTTTCAAAGACCAGACGGAGAAGTTTTAAAGATTCAGTTAAGGACCTTGACGTAGACGTAGAGTTTTTTTTTAACGATTTTAGAGTTACAACTTTAACTTCTATTTTGAAATCCTACGGACCTTTCCGGAACTTCACAATTCCTGAGAAGTTGTAACTATATAGTTATTATTAATATTATTTTTATTACTATAATTATTACTACTATTATAATTACTAGTAATAGTAGTAATTTAGTAGTGGGAAAAGATCACAGCAAAACTAATGCATACGATTAAAAAAACTCGGTTATACTTATTATAATCTTTATAAACACCTTGCCAAATTCAACCACAGCTGTTGCAAATTTCTTCAGTTTCTCATCCTCTGGTCCCGCTGCCGTAGCTGCTTGCCGCACAAGGGTTGGTTTATTCGCCAGCAGTAACTCGTTCCTCCTGTATCATGGGGCAAAATAAGAGCACGGACGTCACAGTTAATTTGATGACTGGCTTTTAAAATAGTTTGCAGTTATAACTAACTATCTTATTACACAGAGAAAAATCAGAGCACTGGCATAGTATCATATTTTCTGGTTTTACAGTTAGCAAGGGAAAGTTCTCATGTTCACTACTTTCATAATAGACCAATTTCGATGTAATAAAATCCAACCTAAAACAAAAGACATCAATATGAGGCTCTTGGGAATAAAATGTAGAGTTTGTACGGATTTTTTCCCAGAGCCTCATGTTGATGTCTTTTGTTTCGGGCTGAATTTTAATATATCGAAATTGGTCTATTTGCTCCATTATCCATAAACAATAACTTCAAGTCGAAGTCAAGCTCTCAGTTTTCATAATTTGCTGTATTTTGGCCCTGCTGGCCTCGACTCAATGTTTTTGTTCATGGTCTATGAGGCATGTTGTGAAAGTGGTCTATTACATAGAACAAATGAGCGCACTGGCATAGCATTATATGTCAATACTTATTGGTCAGTAGTAACTCATTTTCCCTTAACAAGAAGCATTGACAAAGCATTTGATTCCCTGTTTTTCATGTTAGCAGTCATTCAATCAAGTCAAAAACCGAAGATGAGACACTGAAGGACGGGTAGACAGGAAAAAGTGGTGAGGGGGAAATGAGAAGGAAAAAGAAAATAATTTGGTTCTTACAAAGTATCTTTCTGGGGCACCTTCCCAAGTTTTCCCTTTCCCCTACCCCAGTGCATTTCTATCCCCCATCTTCCCATTCATTAAGAACCCCTACAATTTTCCATTACCTAACGCTCTTAGTGTCAGAAACTTCAGCATGTCCAAGACATTATAGATGTTACATTAGCGAACGCATCTTCGTTAAAGCTCAAATATATAAACGAAAGGCAAAAACGAAAATGATCACAACCTTGACAGCCAGTTCATAGTATCACTGTTCCACTCCAAAACAGTCTCTGTTAACCCCTCCTGTATTGCTTTGCCCAGAACTTGGACATAAAAACCCAAGAACCGTGTTCGGCGTTTGAACTTCAACACTGCAACAAAAGTGGACCCAGAAAAAGAGTTATGCAACGACAGAGCACAACTTAGACTATTCTATAGAATGGATTAAATCAATCTATCTATCAATCTATTCATTGATCCATTCCCCCAAAACAAAATCAAATGGTAGTTCTATTTGGAACCTCTTTGTACTGCTGTATCAGTTCCCAACCGTCGTAACATAGAGATGAACTTGAAGCTCTCATAACAGTCAAAACCTACCTAATTAACAGTACTACAAAACGTTCACATCTGAATAATATTATTCTATTTTCGTTTCTTACCTTTTCCAGTTCCGTATACACAGAAGCATGCGTTCGACACACTTATCAAAATCTTCTTGCAACAAAAACTGTTATTACATTGTGTAAATTAGAAATTATTAGTTCAATGCTCCAACTAAATGTGCATTTACTTTAGATTAACAAATGAATCAAGGTTAAAATTGAAGCAATCAAAGGTCACGATTCGAACGTACAGTTTGAGCAAAATTCCGTAACCCCTGTTTATGACTTTTTCTGAGAAAACCCATGACCTAAAAACCTGAAAATATTACAAAAATTGATGGATCCATATTCGTTTGTCATGAGTTGACGATATAATTTACCTCGTACACATACAAATCTGATTTTCCATGACTAGTTTCAGGATTTCCAGGTTTTCAAGGACTGAAGTTTAGAATTTTAAAACTCCAAGATATTTTTCAAATTTCCATGACGCAAACTAATCGAGAGCCCAAAGGAAACAAACGCTACTCACAGACAACCCCGACAAGATTCAAACCCTGGTCAATTGAGCCACATTTTGACGCCCTAAGAGGAGGGATAACTTGTGTAAAAGCTGCGCATGCCAACTTATAATCTTCCTACACAGTATACGTGTAGTGTGAAGAGGTATTCCAGCAAGGCCAAGCTGATCAATGGTTAGACAACTTTAACAAGTCATTAAATCCCGATCCAGCGGGAAATGTCTTGGACAGGAATTTATCCACTGAGTATAGCTATCCACTTTTTGAATAGCTGGACCATGAACAGTACATCTGAGCTTGTGGCACTGATTGATAGCAAAGGTAATAAAGAATGAAAATCGAGTAAAGAAGAAAACGAGAACAAAGGAAAAAGAAATGAAACAGGGCCTACCTACAGATTAAAAGTGTTTGTTTGCTGAATGAAAAATCACTCTCTTAGAGAGATCCGTGAACAATTCGCCTAAATTATTACCGTTATATTTTACAAAGGCTAAAGTAAGGATGAAAATACAAGCGAGTTTCACTTCATCAGTTTTTCGTCAGACATACATTACACTAAACCTAAATAGTAAAGTAACGCACATCAAATTAATAAAACACGTTATGCTTCATTTTCTTACGAGCGAAGCACAACACTTTCAGATTTCCTCTAAGGGAGAATGCAACAGCTGAGGTACAAATAGATGCTGTAAATATGATCACGCTGTTACCAGAAACTCAAGATGCACTTTTCAGCACTAATCAACAACCATTTCATAAACAAAACACTCTTCTCACAGTTTGTGGTATCTGAACCGAAGCATTCAGAGCACTTTCATTTAGATTCAATGTAGTTTAATGATCCAGAAGTGTCGTGAACAAAGCAAACCTTTCAGATCAAGAATCAGAGACTATGTCGTTACGTCACGACAGCCTTATGAGACGTTTACAGTGTTGGTAACACAAGAAAGGCACAGTGATCGAGCAGGTAGCCTTAAAGTGCTGCAGCATCTTAGTTCTGCAGAGGAATAGCTTCATGAGCAGAAAGGGGGAGACGTAGGACCGAGGAATCAGTCCGTGACACAATGGTATGCTTAAAAGCAAGTTCAAAGACATTCAGGAACAAACGAAAATGAAAGGAAATCTGTGAACAAACCAGCTCTGCATTCAGGTGGTTTGACAAGAAAGTGCTACAATTCTTCTAGCTAAAAGAGGGTTAGCACGTTGAAAAAGGCATGAACATAAAAAAACCAATACCAAGAAGTATGTCCCGGTATCATTGCTACCTAATAAGACGTTTAAAAGTTATCAGTAATAACGACAGGATGTTTGTTAGTGAAACAAAATAACAGCGTCACTAAAATGGGAAGGGCGAGACGTCTTGAATTCTTTAAAGAACAAAAGAGAGTAAGTCAATGGCACCACAGCAGCCTTCTACGACTTTCTCATAGCTTAGTAGCAAAACCAGAGTTGCCCTACAGGCAATGCGCTACTTGCTTCCGACTACCACATCGTCAATGCCAAGAGACTCTTAAGAGATCTTCAGAGTAGGAAGATTGTTCATTACTGGAATCCAAGTCTTCTACTGTGAGAGAGAAGAGAAGAAAGTATAGAAAGAACAGAAGTTGCTAGTAAACAGCAACACAGCATTACTGATTAGGAAATAACAAAGTAGAATGAAAATCATCATCAAAAAGAGCCAACATTTGCTAATAGTATGAAAAATCACGGCTGTCATTTAATCCAAGAGGGTAAAAAAAGAAAAAGCACATACAATCAATTTCATGTTAAGAAAAAAAATTCAATTAATGTTACGAAATAGGTTTTCCGATGCGATTTTAAAACGTTTATGTTTCTAAATACATTCCTTGTACTTATCGTAGGCTCTATCGACAAGCTCTTCAGAAAATTAATTTCGTTCACTGCAGAGCAACGCCTCCCTCAAAACTAAGATATCAATGAATCAGAGTCGTGTCTTTGTTGCCAACTCACCTTCCTTGTAGGCTTGCTGCACAGGTAAGGTTGACACGCAAGAATTCAACACCGAAGGATCCTCGGATCCCGTGAGCTCTTCATCCTCTGTGCGATGTAGAGCTGCAATGATATCATGAACATCCATAAACACATCAAGATTTGCCTACTGCTATGGTTACAATCTTAGTAGACAAAGGATTATTTCAGCTTCGCGGCACCTTGAGATTTCACAACCTTTCACGGTCGCGAACTTTTGTATGCATTTTATCTTTTCAAATAGGGCTATATATATTATTTAACACTTTTCAATTGTTGCTTGACGCAAAATGCTTTCCACTCCCCAATTGTGCAAAAGTAAACATTCCGAAGGCCTTTCGAATCTTCACACATTTTAAAAGTTCAGCACATTGCCGTAACGCGAGCAAGAAGTTCCTTACTATACATGTGTTAGACACAAGAGATTAATCAAAGCTCGTTCAAAACTGGAAACGTTATATCTTAACACGGAATTATCAGAGATTCTTTTAATATTAAAGTGTCCAGAAACAAACGCATTTTCGTTTAATGAATGACCTGGAGTCATAGTTATATCTCCAGTACCTTTCTGGCTGAGTTTCAACATATAGGTTTCCAGCGCCTTAAGCTCGTCGTTCTGCCCATCAGCAGCAGTAAGATGCTCCTTTTCACCCTTAAACTTCGCTTCCTTTACTTTTGGCTTCTTCGTATGGCCCTTCTTTTTCTTAGGGGGAGGTGGTGCCCCACCAATGTTTGCGGCTGCCAATGCAGCAGCTTCCTGAACTGTTGCCATGGAACCAGAACTATCCGGAGCTGTGTCAAGATTCAACATCTTCTTGCCAAGTTCAATGATTGTGCTACCAACACTCTGCTCATTCCACATTTGCAGAACCTTTGACGAGAACACAGGAAGTTAAATGAGTTCAACTAGTTACTTTATGTATGTAAGTTCTTCTTGGACTGAGATTTATCTTGGTGGTCCGCAATCGACCACAACAACCAAAAAACAATCGACGAACTTATCCGATGTTGACACAATCCTTGAGTACAAACCAAATCAGAAATCTTTCTTACCAGCACATACTGATAGTTGCAATGAATTTGTAGGTTAAACCTGAATATACCTAACCGATTTTATTGTCAAGAATACAAATGCGTTCGCTGCAGACTAAAGTTATTAAGGCGAAATGGTTATGAAACTGGGCCACTTTCTTTGTTCGTTGACCTTGACGGTGCACAAAACATTAAAGGTATTAAAATGCATATGAGCAACTATCCAGTAAGAACATTTGTGCTAACACATTGAGAAAAGAATGTGCACTGTCACGGTTCGTTCAACCTAAGACAAAGCATTTTTGTACACTCCTTTTGAAGTTTGTTGAGCTTCATAACCAGTTAGGTTTATGAAATGTGCTGCAGACCTATCAAGCAATACCTTTGCAATATAATAGGTCATAGTTGCAACCATGTGGGAGATACTGTCGGACGTGGAACTTTGCTTGCGATGACGTGACAAGGAAGGTATCTCTTGGAGGACTGCGTGACATCGGAGAAGGACCTTCGGGAGAAAAAAGTTCGATACTACTGTCACGGTACAACACTTACTATGACTGCAATTAACGGACTGCTGTTTGAAATGGTATCGCTTGTAACAGATGTCATCGACTACTGACGACAGGGAAAGTTGTGTTGGCTCTATTATATCTGCTAGCAGACTTTAAAAGTTATCAAACCACCGTCGCTTGACATTGCTCTTTAGAATCCACAACTGCCTTACCACAAAAAACAAGTACATGGTTCTCACAGTAAAATGACGTTCTTACCTGTATGACTGGTTTGGCAGGAATCTTTTGATGTATCATAGGAGCCAGTAATCCATAGCATTGAACAATGGCTTGAAGGCACAACGAGCTGTCGTTCAGCCAACCAGCGACCTGAATAGCCAGCAACAACCGTTCACACTCTTTCAGCCTTGACACCTGCGAAGGGAAAAACATCATGTGCAATATATCTACTACCAGAAATTGAAGCTTGTTCCAGTTTCCTGTGGCAATGGAAAGTAGTTTTTACCAGATGTCAACTACAGATGTGGAGCAAAAGAGTTGAGAATGGTTTCTATCTAAGTAACAAGAAGCTCTTAATTATCATAATGAGAAAACTCCACTCTCAAGACCTGAAAAAGAAAACAACAAGACTTTTTTTTCCAGAGTTCAATTTTACATTTTGAGTGAAAACTGTACGTTTGCACAATAACTTACAAGAAAAATGCAAGCTTAATATAATGAGCTTTAACAATATATTAAGATCTTGTTTCTCTCCTTTCTTTTTTTGCTATGCATTTTGCTGATATATAGTAACTGTATTTTTGCTAATTTTGAGTGTAGATATTTCTCTTGTTCCTGTAGTTCCTTCTCTGTTAGGAGATTCACTTGTCGCATGTAGCTTAATACCATTGTCGCTGTTGCTTTCACTAAAGAAGGACCTTATTGGTAACCTGCCCAGTTTAAAGAGGTCCTTTGTCGCAGAGTGAGTCGCATTTGTACTGCTATTACTATCAGTACACATCAAAAACTTTTCGGCGATTTTTATTTGATTAAGTCGGTCATCTTTTATAGTTGCTTGTAGGGAATTATATCTATTTTTGTCGAAAAATTTCCTGCAAGCAACTACAGAAGATGACCGACTTACTCAAATAAAATTGCCGACAAGTTTTGATGCGTGCACTTTGCCGATGCTAGAAACATGACAAATGGCAATGTAAAATTAAATCTAAGTGACTTTTGATCTCTGAACGTAAATTTTATTTTGTAATCAATGTAACAGATTTTCCTTACAACTAACAATTAAGTAAAATAATGTAAAGATTCAAATATAAAATGTCTTAAGCTTTCCAGTGGTATATAGGTTTATAGGGTTTTGACGTTTGTCAAGCGAGCTATTCGACAAAAACTAGAAGTACCCCGCAAGGTGTTCAGTAACCTTAATATTTGTTTTAGTATTGGTGCTACCTGTCCATTGTAAAGAGGTCCGTTGTCGCAGAGTGAGTCACAGAAGAGCATTCCCTCGCGCACTGCTATGTCCACAGAAATGAACACACTCTGTAGGAACTGTCTCACCAGCACTGGAGAGGACTCGTGCAGTCTTTCCTCATCAAGTCTGCAAACATTAAGATAAATAAACTATTAGTTCTGATAGTTCGGTGGCGCACTGGTCGAGTGACTTGTAATCTAAAGGTCGTAAGTTCGAGCCCCGGCCTGACCACTGTGTTGTTTTCTTGAGCAAGGCACTTTACTCGACTTGCTCCAGCTGACTTAGCTGTATAAATGAGTACCAGCTTCTGCTGGGGGCTAACCTGCGATCGATTAGTGTCCTGTCCAGGGGGAGTCACAGACTCTCATCTGCTTAACACTACGGAAACCGGAGAATAATGCCGACCTTATGAGCCACTTGGCTCGGAAAAGGATTTAGCTTTTCTGATAGTTTTCCGAAAAGATCGACAGATTGGAATTGAAAATCTATCGACAGAAAAAAATTATCCATCACTCAAAAAGTATTTGACCTGATTCCTGTATACTACTCTACAAATAAAAGAAGTGGAACTTCATTCATTACAATATTTTAAAATTAAACCTTCTAAACTTACAGAGCGTAAAATCATGATAAGATTTATGTGTATATTAATCGTATGTCAGCAGCGTAATGCTCTAGTGGTTAGCGTGTCTGACTCGTAACCTAAAGATCGTGAGTTGGAACCCGTAAGTTTGAACCCCGACCTAACCATTGCGCTGTGTCCTTGAGCAAAAAACTTTACTCAACTTGCCCCAATCGACTCAACAGTATTAACAAATACCAGCTTCTTGGGGCTAGGGTGCGATAGATTAGTGTCCCATCCAGGTGCAGTCACAGACCCTCAACTGTTTGTATTAAAGGGAAACAGGTAACAGTAATCTCAACGGATCACTCACCTCTTCAGTGTCACAGACAGATCATTCCCTGCGGTTTGCACACTAGATGTTATTCCCTCGGGCTGCTCTTCCTTCACAAAGTGGTTCCACAATACAGACGTAGCTGCCTTAGCAACGTTTAGCACTACCGCAGTGTAAGCAATCTACATTTCAACAAAAAGATGTATCGTATTTCTTTAAGGAATTTCAGAGTTGTTGCTTACATCAATACTAAAGTTGTCAGTATCGCGTTCGGTGTTCATTTTACTTTTACTGTTAGTGTTATTGTTTTAAAAAGTTAATGTTCTTGTCAATGGTAATGTTACTGTACTGTTACTGATATCGTTACTATTGTTTACCGCCACCGCTGCTCTTACTGCTACTGCTACAGTTACTGCACTGCTTCTACTAGTACGTTGTAGGTATGGGCTTAAGGTAGTGTGTAACTAATTGTTAAACAGACGCATTTGGCAGCCGCTATACGACCCACACTTGACCTCGGAACACAGTCCACAGCGACAAGTCAGAAAAACGCCAACCAATTTCACAATTTTGCAAAAAAGCAAGAAAAGTATACAAAAATTAACACTTCATACTTTTGCTCTAGAAATTGGATTTCAAGCCGCCATCTTGGAAATTTGGCCAGCTTTTTTCTCTTACGGCCCACGGCCAGTAGAAATAACTGACGCAAAATAGGGTTTACCCTACTCCTTTCAAGAATCGCGAGTGACTCTTTTCAAGAAACGCGAGTGATGTTTTAAGTTCTCCGATAGAACGTCGAGAGACTAGCCCAACAGCTTGAGGTCTCTGTCGACGGACGGTGTCACGAAAAAGGTTGCACAAAGCCAGCTTTCGACCAGGCCGGGCAATTAACCCGGAACCATTTAATTGGCCATCAGAGAGCATAACAGCTACACTAGCAACTATCCTGTTACTGTTACTGCTGATGTAACTGCTACTGCTACAGCTACCGATACTATACTGAATTTAATGTTATCATTGTCACTCTCATAGATATTGTTACTGTTTCTGTTACTGCTATGCTACTGTCACTGCCATCTGAAAACATTAAGCCAGTCAGTAATGGCAAAAATAAAAATAAAATGGTCACGTTTTGCATCCTTACCTGTGCAAGATAACCCCAAGCCATCAGGCAAGGTAAAGAATGTGTGGCCAATATTGGCCGAGTTGTTACCCCAATACTGCCACCAATGATCTGTCCATACACGTTATAAGCTGCTACAGCAAAAACGTACTTCTGATTGGTTTTCAGTCCTTTCACATAGAACTTGCAATTCTCACTTGCAGGAGTCTGAAAATGAGATCCGTTTTGATTAGTAACCGTCTAGGCATGAAACACAATGGTACACTGACTTTGGCAATATAATCACAAACCAGTGACACCGAATTCCCTTCTGTTTGTACTGAGCTAGCTGTTGCAGCATATTCTTTCTTCGTTGTTTCTTTATCAATTTTTAACTCTGTAACAGGAGTCGCTCTAATTGGTTTTTAGCTGTTCCCGCTGCCCTGCCATGGATTGCAATGTAATTGTTACAAAATGAAAAACCCGCATTCGCTGTTTCTTGCACTCACCTCTTCTCCCGTTCCTTGGAGCTGGTAGTCGTTCAATCGGACCTTCACGTTATTACCACTGGCTGAACGTGCAAACAAGCGGTACCAAGCTGCCTGTAACAAATTTTACAATTCAAAATTAAGATTATATTCTATAATTTGGATTAAAACTATCTGCAGAGTAAAATAACAACAAAAACAAAACTTTGGCCTGTTTTCACTTTTTTCCTACCCCTCTTGCTAACAGAACAGATCGTGACTTTAATAAATGATAATACTGCTTCTTCCGAGTGTCGAACATTTTTGATACAAAATTATATATAATCTGTAGTGCAAAACACGTTAGAAATATATGTGTGCCCACGAAACTAATATCTATTAACACTACTCTATATTCAAAAGCAATCAGACAGTAGAAGTCATATCCAAGCAAAACAAACCAGACGATCGGCAGTTTCTCACGTGACCTCAGTAAGCCAATCAAAGCGCGCCACCTCGATTTGGCATATGGCACCATCCCAGAAAGCAATTCGGGCAAAAAAACCCTCACAAATCGTGATTCTGGAATTTGGACGCCATTTTGGAAAAGCAACCGCACGCGCGAGGAGTTGTGGGATGGTGCCATATGCCAGAATCAGTCCGGCGTGCCTTGCGCGCCTAGTCCGTTCACCTGGAATATATCAATAGACAGTTTCGTATTCGTAGTTGCCGCTGATTACAATGACCACAGACTCGTTTTCACAGCGTTAACCAGGTAGTGCAGGTCGTAAAATGATGTTAAGTATTCATAAACACCAGTGTAGATATGAGCTATTTAGAACTCTGTGTATTGTTGGAGGCTTGGACTTCTAATTGTTCTTGCTGGAATTAATGTATGTTTGAGGCAAACGCTGTAGAAATGAATCTTTGGTCATTGCAGTCAGTGTGGTAACTGTGATTACGAAACTGGTCAATTTGCATTCCCCTCCTACCTGTTCCCCGTTCTTGGGCGTGAATGGTGCAGGTCGTAAAACCATCAAAGACGAGCTCTTAAACAGGAGAAGTGGGGCGCCAGGAACATCGGTTGGTTCAACAATCTCGCTCTTTGGCACCTTGTTCACGCTCATCAGCTTTCGGTCTTGTTGTTGTGCTTTCTTGATGAGCTCCATACTTTCCTGAAGATGATTTTAATGAACTCTATGTCAACAAAACTTCACTTGGCTTCTTTGCACAGCAAAACTACATGCCGTAAACAAAACTGAACTTAGACTAATTGTAGATGACCACTGCAAAAGAACAAACCCAGCTCAAAGCAACGAATTCAAAACAATAAGAAACACACCTTATTCAATAAATACTGATCTGTTTTGAGAAACAAAAACAAAATAGGACGCAAAGGGATATCGGTAGCTTCATTTTAGTAAGTATAGTGTGTGGTATTCTTCTTAACAGGTTATTCAATCGCGATAACCAAGTGTAATAAGCGGTGTTGTAAATCGCTTTCGCATAACTGGCCAGAATTCTGTTGGGTCATGTATTTTATAGCGTATGGTGGAGGCGTTCCTTTTTAACATTGTGTCAACTTCATAAAATACTCAGTACAGCCGCAGATTGAATCACGAAGTATGCATAAGAATTAACTAAACCAACGTGTCATTTGCCACAACAGAATTTTTTTAAAAAAATGGACTGGCACTGTCAGCCAAAATTATTAAAGAAAAAATACCGGAATTGTGCATTCCTTGTTTAAAGTACAATTTGATTCGGACAATGAACTTGTCAGCTGCATTGGTTCTTTAGACTGTTTTATTATGGTCGCACTTCAGTAGAGTTTATTTCAGTCGACTTTCAGCCGTGTGAGAGCTTAGCACAATTGGTAAGATCTCTGACTGCCAACCAGAAGGTTTCGGGTTCAATACGGTCGAGGGCCCTGGTCGAGGGTTGAACTTTGGGTGACCTTCTTTCTCCACACCGTCCGCGGACAGGGACGTTAAGCCGTTGGTCTAGTCTCCTGGAAAGTTATCTCAGGCGACTTAAAAGAACCGACGCACTTCTCGAAAAGAGTAGAGTAATCCCGGTGTTGTGGTGAGGGCCACACGGAAGATTACACCTTATGGACGTAAGTGTGTTACCCTCAATAAATAAAATGCATTTTTTTATTTAAATGAAGCCGTTAAACTTAACAGATACCCTTCGCCTAAAACTAGACGAACTTATTTTGTCAGAAATTTGTCTGGAACGGGTCTTACACGACAGACAGTAACACGTTATATGCAAAATCAAAAAATCTCGGAGTCTCTCAGTGTCTCTCGACTGCATAAAACAGTTGTTATCTAGATTGCTGCCTTGTAGGATCGTTTGGGTTGACCAACCCAGCCCTTTTGTTATTGCTGGAGTGTTGAATACCTGCAAGAGCTGTGTCTGCTCTTCTGTGCCTACAAGTCCCCTGGCTGTCACAGCACAACCTGCTTTGTGCATAAGGAACATGGCCTTGGAGAGTGCGTTCTTGTTGCACTTAGCCAGCAGTTCTGACTCTGTCGGAACCTGATATCTTGTACCATGGTGAGTTGTCTGGGTGCCGGAGAAAAGTAAAAAATAATGAGTCGAATTTTACATAAAATACAGTAGAACAAAGATTAACTAAACACTTCATGTATGAAAAGAACAACCATTCAATAACGAAATTATATATCTACAGACGTTCGACGAAGTACAGAAAATGATAAATTCCGCTCAATCGAACCACCGTTTTGCCAGTTTCTCTTTTGTTAGTGCTCAAAAGTCGGACTTAATGAAGCAATTTAGTATTCACGGGACAGCTGCGTGAAGTCACCTGACTTGGGATTCTAGCTTATCGTGCTACTATTACAGTTGATAAATTAAAAAGCTGCGTGTAAGAACCTAGTGGATTAGAACCTACTGCATGGCTAAAACTTTGAAATAATCGACCATCATTGACTGTCATTAGCTGTCATCTATCTTTAAGTTATCAAACAAATAGGAACCCGTCTTACGCTAGTTTGAAAAAACAAGGGTTTTTTCGTACGGGGCTTACTGTACAGGAAAAGAATTAACTTGCATGACAAACCCAGGTTTTCACGTCTAGTAAGATTTATTAATGTTCAGTCCATTTATACTAGAGTTATCCGGACATGCAATACGCGGCCGTAATACTCGGGAAACTGATAGTTCATACGAGTTACTCTTCCAACCACGCTCGTTCAAATAGTTCAAACTTTTGAATGTCTTTTTTCATTGATATATCTACCTTGACCCAAAGGAACAAAACGTTTCTTTTTTACAGCTTTTGGCGAGCTAGCAGAAGTGTAACAGTTTTACAGCATCATGTACCGAAATAGTACTAGATAAGATATTAACTTAATCTTAATTCTAAATTTGTGATGTCAGCTGTCCTATAAGTGGAGAGTTTTCCGTCTGCTAGAGCTACTTGTAGCTTAAATATAAAAATTTATACTTTAATTATTATCTGCATGGGCCCTATAAAGTTACTCAACTGTCAATATAATTGTAGCAATCTAGTTTATAAGATACGCATCAGGTAAACTAAAAGTATATTAAGATTCTGATGAACAGAAACGATACGAGAAGATATATGATGAACAGATGGCAGGGGCGGATCTAGGATTTTCAAAAGGGGGGTGCACCATGAGCGCCGAAGGCGCGAGTGAGCGTAGTAGGGGGTCTGGGAGCATACTTTGAAAATTCGAGTCTCTTAAAAATGGCCATTTCCAGCATTTTAAGACCAAATTCTTGCTCATAATCCTCTTTCAAATGATGAATTACAAAGCCGAATTCGCTAAGAAATAGGTTTAGTATGTATATTAAATTTTGGTCCACTTAAAAGGGAGGGGCACGGGTCTCCCATGCCTCCCCCCCCTTTGGATCCGCCACTGGTTGGTTTTCTTTACAGTTCGAGAAACTGAACTGCTATAACTTTGTAAAATATACACCAAAAGGAATACATATATATTCATAATTAAGTTTTCTAAATTTATTAATGTGGATTTTAAAAGAAAGCCATCAAAACTACCTGTTTACAACTACACGTAGTACACAATGGTTTTGCACCTTATGAATTTTAAGATCTTACCTTCGACTTCTTTGATGATTTTCTCAATTCCGGATCTGTGAACAAATAATACAAAAATAGATAACTAATTTCTTCAAAAGAACATTTATCAAACCTTCCGAGTATGGGAATGAGCCAATATTCTTCACAGTACTGACGGGATGCATAGTACTCCGGCACTTTTACAATGACTGCATATACCAGGCCCGTAGGCAGGGGGGTGCGCGGGGTGCGTACGCACCACCCTAACCCCCCTCCCCCCCCCCCCCACGGACCAAAAAAGGTCCGCATTGGAGGCTTAGCAAGACGATGAAAATGCCCGAACAGGTTTATCGT
>JAOBYE010356651.1:0-14815 GCA_025403585.1 Parazoanthus swiftii
TTTTGAAATTCGGCTAAATTCCCATACAAAAGTCTTATAATTTCGACTCTCCATTAAATCCCAATACAAAGTCTTATCATTTCGAAGAATATATCTGGTACCAAAGCTTGGGCTGCCTGTGCTTATAGTAATAAAAAAGATGATACCTACACTCTTGTTTTTACAGATGATGCCAGAGCGAATCCTTGGCGCCCGTTGAACCTTCTCAAGAATTTCTTATGCCTTGACCTTGCTGTACCACGTATAAGAACAATTTCGGCCAATTCGCCAAGTCTTTGCTTGAACAACATATCGATCGAGACTGTGCGTCCGATTCGTGTTTTCCCTGCGAGCAGATCACGGCAGAGAATGTGTGTTGAGGGTGACAAGAGTCCGGTTATAGGTATCTTCTCGCATCAGTTGGTTTGATGAACAGGTTGGTATTGGATGAGTCTGCATTGTCAAATTTGATTGAGATGTCCAAAAACTCGACTTTTCATATAACGGGCTATCACACTTGGGTTCAACCATTCAAACCATCTCATGAACGCTTCTTCACTCCCTGCCCATCTTCCTCCCAAGTCGTCAGTAAAACTCATGATAGCTTCCGGGTTTTCACAGCTTTAGACAACATTGTTTAACAAACGTCATAAAGTTTGCCAGAAGAGGCGATGGTACACCGCGCGGTAGGGTGCGATACAGCGCTTTTTCATGTCAAAACTTCCGATATAGTAAACCACCTTTTTCAATCCTTCCCTACAATGTACTTATTGTCCGAAATATTCTCGCCCTTACTCTTGTGCCATTAACTACAACAACGTCACTGCAAACCGCACTCCAGCTCTCACCAGCACGCTTTGTTTCCAAGCCACCGTTAAAACCATCATCCGTAGTTAACAAACGGAAGCTTAAACTTAAGCCCTTTATTAAGTGTAGCTTTCAACAATCAGAATGAAGTTTAACATAATAACTTACATTTTTATAATTTTTTTAATTTGACATTTATATTTAACATTTTCTTCTTTTAGACTGATCTTAATTTATTTGTATTTATATTTATCCCATTTAAAATTTTATAACGGTAGAACGACAATGTTACTGAACCTTTTAACGACACTAGCGCTATCTGTATAGGTTCGATTTTTATACGATAATACTTTTCATCAATCGTCCAAGGGTTGCAATTGGAGCCAAACACCCTTCCATCTTCATGGAAGAAAGTTACTACCAAAGGAAGATTAAATTAAAATAATTATTTTCGGCGTGTAGAGCTTTAAAATAAGACCAAACAAATCTAAAACTTAATTTTTAATGTATTTCCATAATCATTACATTCTTTGAAGCAAAACCTAACACTGATATTTTTAAACTATTTTTGCTTAGTACCAGCAAAACAATATTAAGGCCACTGAGTCCCATTTTCTTTTTGTTGTCAGGCCCTATAGTCTTTCTTAAGGTTTTAATCACGCCATAAATTTGACATACAATTTGGTGTCCCATCTCTTTACACAGTAGATACATGCCTTCATTGAACCTCAAAGCGCTAGCATCTTCCCAAACTGTCGTTTACAGGGCACTGACGTACAAAAGGAACGATTGCTACGGAATTGCCACGAATCGCCATAGGAACACTTTTATCACAGCCATGCGGAGACTTGCAAACAGCACATTATAATTTAGCTTTTGCACTTTCCAAATTTTAAGAGTTTTTCTCTTTTGTATATAAATTTCCAAATAACATATATTTTTTACCTTTAATATCTTATTTGATGTATGTTTTTGTGAACTACCCAATTCAGCATTGGGCTGCCATGTAATTGCTTTCAAAAATACTATCTATCTATTTATCCGGCCGGAGTACTTGCCAGTGCGAGTTTGTTCGGTTTTTTTTTACTGGTACAGGAGTGTAATTTGTTAAATCAATGTTTGGTTTAGTGTGGTGCTGATGTCATCACTTTCCATATATGAAAAAAAACATTTCGGCCTGTAAATTCGCCTTCAAGAACACAGAGCAGCAGATATTGCAGTTGTTTACTAAGAGAAAGATTGAAAAAAAACTGAAGCTATCTATACAAAGTTAGCCCAATGACTGGTGATTATTGCTGTACAATAGAATGTTATTCAACATTCCTTCGACATTATTTTATTTAAAAATTCGCTTCCGGCATACTTTAACTCCCTCGATCTCTCTTTTCGTCATAGTCTGCGCTTTTTTAACCTTTAAAGCCAAAAACCTTACTTTCCATATAAGGGAAGTGATGACACCATCAATCACACCAAACTCTTCTACGTGTTCTAAGAAATGCTTTACCAAAACAAGTATCTGAGCAATGAGTCAGTTGCAATAAACGAGATTCAAATTTTCCTTAGCTTCCAGTCTCCATAAGAAGCACTGTTCTACTTCAGCGTCAAACTAACATTAACCAGAGTCCCTTCACAGTCTCTACAAGTGACTTCACATATTTCTGTTCAAACCGAGTGTATATGAATAGTTTTTGCCCTGTGGCGAAAACCTCGATGGAACTTGGCAATTTTCTCCCTTTTTACGAGGTTGTTAAGGTGCTCCTTGTATCGCTTACACAAATCTCTAGCAGCAAAGATTTGCTCGGAATCCAAGGCTTTGTCGTACACTTGCATGCATGCGATTCGACCACGGAAATGGCGGGAATGTCCTGGTCTGTCTCCTACCCTCACTGGATAGTTAGTGGCCAGTTTAAAAAACCCAATATTTTTGATAGCGGCCAATCTGCCATCTACCCATAAAGAAGCCTTGCCAGAATCATGGTCGTACGACGCACCGACAAAATTCCACTTCAAGGGCGTTACACTGCTACTACTTAAAGAGAAAGACCTTGTGCCACTCGCGCGAGGTACAAATCGGGCGATCAGTTTTCGAGGGTTTGCCATCCACATGTGGACTCCTTGGTCATTTGTTTTGTAATTAATTATGGGACCACCAGTTTTTGGATACACCCAAGCAAGTAAAGTTATTGAGCTTTTCGTGTCCAATCCCCCATTATTTGGCAGTTCAACGTAACTGTCAGTTTGGCCGAGGAACTGGGAAGAACCGCCCGCGATGCCAAACGGCCCCCTTTTTGGTCTGACAGAACTTAGTACACCAGGGATATTTCCTCCGATCAGATCAAGAGCTTTGAGTTTATCGTCCAGAGAATACACAGCAACGGGCCTGACGCCTCCTAAGAATCGTAAGAAAAGATTCCAACCATCAGCTTATTCTATCTCGAAGTCTAACCTTCATTTTGGTCAGACTATTTCGACCTGAAATGAGCCAAGATTCTCACCTTCTTAACCTTTAACTTCATATACATGTATGGTAGCACTTTCCAAACAGAGTTTGTTAACTAAATTACCATAACATATGACGTTCTCTTGTTCCGATACATTACTTATTTGGGATGTCGAGTTCATCATTTTTCTTAAAAGGTGTTTACGGTTTAGAAAACATTACTATATTGTTAAAATATCCTAAGAAGGACATTTTGAGTCCTTGGATCAAAATATGCTTACTAGGATTTGCAAACCAGAAACATTTGTTTTTGTTGTCACTGTTATTGTTAAAAGCTATATTTCGATTTTACTTCAAAATCATATTCATGCTAATAGAGCAAACAACAAGATTAGCTTATACAGTCATAAAAAAGTGTTAATTCAGCTAATTTATTTATATAGTAAGAGAATGTTTCATGATAACCTGGCAAAACGAAGAAATTCCTAGCATCAGGCAGGTTAACATGTCTCTTCACTGCTGCAAGACAAGCGAAGGTGCAGTTATAAATTTATAATAATAATAATAATAATAATAATAATAATAATAATAATTTTTAAAAAAATAATAATAATAACTTTATTGACAATCATAGTAAAAAGACGATACATGGATAAAAAGATGCTATCAAATTACAACCAATCATTAGTTTAAAAAAAATTTTAAGTATAAAAATTCCTTTCTTAATAAAAAAATTCAATCCATTTGAGTTCATAAAATTTGAGTTCGTAAAACTAATTTAATTAAAATATTATATTTTAATTGAATTAGTTTATAATAATAATAATAATAATAATAACAATAATAATAACATAAAAGAATAATAATAATAAAGATAATAATAATAACATTATTATTATTATTATTAATATCATTATAACTACACTAAGGTAAGACGCGGTCAATAAGCGGACTGAACTGGAGTTTCCACCATTTCATGATTTACTTCTCGCACTCAGATAAAAATCTCCTCATTATCACATACACGTACACTGTTAATCTGAAATCTTTAAGAGGGCATAAATGATTTATTTTGGCCCGCATTGTACTATTTAAAGTCACGGTTGCATAAAATACAACAATGGAAAGAAAAAGGGAACAACTTGCCCTTGGTATTATCGTCGGTCAGTACACAAGGCCAGTTTTATAAGAATTATACACACATGAAATAAGTAACTTGGTACAAAAGGTAGAAACAGGAAACTGTTCTTTAAAAACATACAGCTAACTTATAGTTTGGTGCTTTTTCATTTTCAATTAACGACGCGGTCTTTCCATATTTGACAGTTATTTTCTGAATTTACCAAATTATCTCGTCGTCAGCTTCATTCGACGGCTTCTATTGTAACAGAAACGGTTTCTCGGTACAAGCCAATAAGTTTTCACTGATCGAAAGAGGCGGGGAGGGGGGCAGAAAGCACTGATATAAGGCTGCAAATTTTTTTTTAGCTCACCATCCGTGAAGTGTGCATGAGGGTGGTTTATGTTTGGCAACGTATATTAATAAGCATATACGTTTGCCAGAGCATGTATAAAATGTTATTAGAGTCAGAAATTCTTGTTCTAACTTAAGAGCCGGTTAAAAACAAAGCAAAGCAGTTACGTCTTAACAATTGAATTAACTTTAGAGAAGTTTTATCGCTTTCATAAGTTATTGCTATATCTAATTACGAGTGATTTTCATATGCATTTATACAGATTTTCACTACGGTAGTTTTAAAACTTATGCAAATAAATATCGTTCTGATACACTTTCAAGTTCCTTTCACAGCAAATATCCGGTAAAAGTTTCCAAACAAAAAAATGTGAGAACAATTACCGTTTTCATCCATCTCCAGTACAGGCACTAAATTAAATAGAAGGAAAAATAAATTAGAAAGGATATGGTGTTCAACTATCATGATTTAAATAGACAAAATATTAGTTCTTACTGTCTGTCTGGTAAGCATGCACGTGTGTTGTTTCGCTTCGCGAAATAAAACGAGGTACACCACGCGTTGTGATTGGTTCCAAGTATATATCAAATGACACCTTTTATAATATATAATATTAACTCTCTGTATACTATATATATATATATCTAGAATAATGCAAATAATTTTTAGATCCTAGATTTTAGATAAGTTTTCAGTTTTTATATTAGAATAATGTAAACAATTTTTTAAGATCCTAGATTTTAGATAAGTTTTCATTTATTTGTGTCCCCATATTAGTAAGGGCTTTCCCCAGCTAGGCGGTTAGACACCTTAATAAAGTTAATTGATTGATTGATTGATTCACCCACATTTTAGGTTAATTTTCTAAGACAAAACGGCAGTTTAAAACTTAAACAGACAGCAGTTGTATGCTTGATATGATCCCATTTTCTGACGACTGGGATCCATTCACACGGTTTTGCTGGAAACCATCCTCCTGTGCAAACCAGTGGGTTGAGCAGGAGTTATCGCATGCATGTTTATTTTTTTGTTTTCCAGGCGCAAGCCACTCTGTGGGATTCTTTGCAATCAAGTTTGTAACTAAAGCTTTGAATTAATTAACTCATTACACTTTTAGCTTGAAAACATTTGAGATGAAGAACGTTTTGTTGTGGAAACTAAAACAAAGTCGTTTTTTAAATAAGTATTATTGATACTATTAATATTATCATAATTACTGTTGTCATTCTTATCATAATTATTCCTATTATTATTGTTATTACTGTTATATCATTATTATTACTATTATTATCATCGTTATAAGCGGTAAATAACTCGAAGGAAAATAACAACATCGCATGCAGTTGCGAGACTTTACTCTTGGCTCGTCTCTTCGCTTTTCATTTATCCTGCTATCCCTTGCTTCTCCTTTAACTGTTTTTTTTTTATAAAAAAAAGATTAACTGGATAACATAGGCAATGTGCAACAAATATAAGACGAAGATAGTGTGGTTTGCGTTGTGAAGAGGACTTGGGAATTGCAACCTTACAAAGCATGCTGATATCCTGATTACCTGGTGAAGGGTTGGCATGAGCAGAAGGTGGCATGGGGTGTGATTGTGACTGACGCATCCCTTGTTTCTGAACTATTAAATAAAAAATTACCGACCATTAGCCTTTTTACGGGATGTGTTAGCGTAAGTGATCGCATGATCAATTGAGAATTTATAAAACCATTTGCCAACGGTTAACAAGCCGCATGAGTGACCCTTTGCTACAGTAAAGCGAGTTACTAATTGCATTGCTCTTTTGTTGAAGGCTGGGATTAGAATCAGTGGAATATACTATGTGCATTTGGTTAGTATACTAAAAGTGTTTTTAGAAACAAGTGCAAAATTGGGCACTTTTTCCTAGCAAAATTGCCTTGTTTCTTTTTACTTGAAGTTGCTTATCTGTTACACAGATTTCTTTTGAAATTGTTTTGTTTGAAAAAGTTGAAGAGACAAGAGATTAACGTTGCGAGTGTCATGCAATTGTATGTGAACACCGTGCAATTTTTTTCTAATTTATCCCTCTTTATTAAAGAGTAACGCAAATGAAGAGTAAAGATAAAGCGAAATATTAGAATGTCCCTTTTTTGGGGTACTGATTAAAAAAAATACTGGAGTCATCAAAACCCTAAAGGTTGTAAAAAATCCAATTCATCACATTTAATATTCGGCTACTTAAGATTTTGTTGTAAAAAAATTTACAGAAATACTTTTCATCAACAAAAATTGCATATAACTACTATCTTGTTCTCAAAGATCCTACAAAACAAAAGAAAATTCGCTCGTTTTTGTTTGAACCTCAAATACATTCCTATTAAACAAATGAAGATGTTAAATCTCTTCATGGCTAACTAAGTTGTGGCGTTTTTGTAGTATCATCTACGTTCCTTACCTCCACCGAAGCTTACTCTAGGTCTACCGCGACCAACATTTCCATCCCCAACCGTCGCCCTTTCTCCACCGCCTGCCATCTCTCCTCCGGTCGTAGTCCCCGTTGCACCATCCGTCCCTACTCCACCAGTCAGCCTTTCTCCACCATCCGTCTCTCCTCCACCAGTCAGCCTTTCTCCACCAGTCAACCCTCCTACACGAGTAGCCCCTCCTCCAGTAGTAGTCGACGCTGTAACACCCGCCCTTCCTCCACCAGTCAGCCTTTCTCCACCAGTCAACATTTCTCCACCAGTCAATCCTCCTCCACCAGTCAACCTTTCTCCACCAGTCAACATTTCTCCACCAGTCAACCTTCCTCCACCAGTCAACCTTTCTCCACCAGTCAGCCTTTCTCCACCAGTTAACATTTCTCCACCAGTCAACCCTCCTCCACCAGTCAACCTTTCTCCACCAGTCAGCCTTTCTCCACCACCCGTCCCTCCTCCACCAGTCAGCCTTTCTCCACCAGTCAGCCTTTCTCCACCAGTCAACCCTCCTACACGAGTAGCCCCTACTCCAGTAGTAGTCGACGCTGTAACACCCATCTCTCCTCCACCAGTCACCCCTCCTCCAGTAGTAGGCCCCGCTGCATCACCCGCCTCTCCATTAGTCAACCACACTGCACCACCCGTCTCTCCTCCACCAGTTACCCCTCCTCCAGTAGCAATCCCCACTGCACCAGTCCCTCCTCCACCATTCACCCCTCCTCCAACAGTAGTCCCCGCTGCATCACCCGCCTCTCTTTCGCCAGTCATTCCTTCTCCGGCAGTAGTAGTCCCTGCTTCTTCACCCGTCCCTCCTCCACCAGTCATCCCTCCTCCAGTAGTCGTCCACACTGCATCACCCTTCCCTCCTCCACCTGTCACCCCTCCTCCGGTGGTAGTAGCCCCCGCTGCATCACCCGTCCTTTCTCCACCGGTCATCCCTCCTCCACCAGTCAACATTTCTCCACCGGTCATCCGTCCTCCAACAGTCACCATTTGTCCACCAGTTAAACCTCCTACACCAGTAGCCTCTCCTTCAGTAGCAGTCGACGCTGGAACACCCGTCTCTCCTCCACCAGTCATCCCTCCTCCAGTAGTAGTCCCCGCTGCATCACCCGCCTCTCCTTCGCCAGGCATCCCTTCTCCAGCAGTAGTAGTTCCCTCTGCACCACCCGTCCCTCCTCCACCAGTCATCCCCCCTCCAGTAGTCGTCCATACTGCACCACCCGTCGCTCCTCCACCAGTCACCCCTCCTCCGGTGGTAGTAGTCCCCACTGCACCACCCGTCCCTCCTCCAGTCATTCCTCCTCCTACGTTTGTCCCACCTCCAACACCAGTCAATCCTGTTTTGCAAGATAAAAGTGAAAGGAAACTTACTTAGTGGCATGAGATAAATAATAGTCTACATAGCGAGAAGAAAGGTTAACAAAGAAAAAATATCTCTTGGAAAAGATATAGAAGTAGGAAGAGCAGGTATTTAAAAAAAATAATCACAAGATAAGAAAATACGAAAATTATCAAACGCAAGACAAACTTTGCACGTGTTGTTTTTTATTTGTTGTACAACGGAATCAAGTAGAGTAAAGTCGGCCGTGAACACGTGGGAAAACCTCCTCTTCGTAGAATTTTTTCAGTTTCAAACAGAAATTCTACTAACTTTGAAAAACATAGCATCGACTAGAATTAAAACTGCCGTCTGTTTCGCTTTGGGCCAAATTTTAAGAATGTAGTCTTTTTCTAGAAATCAATAAGTTGATCGAAAAGATTTGTTGCCTTAAGAATTACTGAGTCAAAACCCTTTACAGTTTAATCAGACGTAGGTATCGTTAAAACAGGATCTTATTCATAATCTATTGATACAAAAAACTATCACTGGCATTGAGAAATTTTTCAAGATAACGAGTACACTTGTTAATTAATTGGAATTTGTTTGGGCATCACTAAAATTATTTAAAAATCACTATAATTTTTAAAATCCAAAGAGAAAAGAAAATCAGATTTTGTTACGATGCACAGATACATAGGTTTTCTTCCGTTTGTTACTACTTAAAATGATTTGGCGTTAAGAATATACAAAACATTTGATACTCATCAGGGACGTTACTCTGACTTTTAAGAATGCAACCAGAGGAAAATGTAAGAGGAACTGAGAAAAAAAAATTAGCTGCCTCGAACAGGTATCAAACCTGCGACACCCTAAAGATATGGCAGACTGAGCTACTGAAGCAACCACAGTGGCTGAATTAGAACGGGCCCACCGTTTAAGGACGAAGTTAGCAATCTTAGACCTCTGAGCCCCAAACACGTCTTATGGCGTACTGCTGAATTCTCCTAAACTGTCTTTATGGTTTCCTTTTAAACAGATTGGGAGAATTTGATTTTCATCTTTGATAAATTTCTGTGTATGATCAGTTGCTTTATTCTCATTACCAAATGACTTTTTATCTGGATAAAGTAAGGAGAATTTACACACTGATTAACTGGCTGGGGCTGAAAGGGTTAAACCCGGTTCACCCACGGTTGTTCACGTTCCTCCCTGATGATGATCATTCAGATGGAAACATGTTTTTTCAGTTGAAAAAAAGCATTTTTTTCTTTACATGGTGCTTTTTCTTTGACAATTTTGTTCAACAACTTTGACTTAGCCTGTTCTCAGTTTATGGGCAGAACGCAGTAACCATTTAAGAAATAAAATACAGACAATTTTAAAACAATTTTTGTAAGCACCACTCTACCTACTTGTAAACTAAATCCAAGCTACTTGCCTCCTCGTAAGTCTCTCGTAACTAAGTTAAGATTTGTGATCAGTATAAATCACTTTGTTCATTAACATAATTATTTTAATTTACGACATTTATCAATAACATTTTCACATTGCTACCTTGTGCTTAAATAACCTGCGGATTAATATAAAATCCGAAGCTTTCCGTCTGAAAATCAAATACCTTCCCATTAAACAAAAGAAAAAATTTAACATTTGCCTAAGCCCTTTTTTGTAGCATCAGTGACGTTTCTTACCTCCTCCGAAGCCTACTCCAGCTCCACCGTGACCAATCATTCCACCCCCAACCGTCGCCCCTCCACCACCCGTCCCAACTCCACCAGTCATCCCTCCTCCACCAGTCAAACCTCCCCCGGTAGTAGTAGTCGCCGCTGCACCACCCACCCCTCCCACTCCAGTCATCCCTCCTCCTGCTCCTCCAACACCAGTCAATCCTTTTTTGCAAGACAAAAATAAAACAATTTAGTTGCATGAAAATATACTAGTCTATACCGCAAGAAAAAAGAATATTTCCAAGAATAAGCCTATTTTGAAAAAGAAATGGAAATAGGAAGATCACGTCTTTAGAAAAATCGCAAGACAAAAAATACGAAAATCAAGGTTACGGTACACCGTTAGAGGCTTTTCAGTTATCGTTCGTTAATATGCGCCGGTCACCCATAAGCCTATATATCTCTGGAAAACGTATGCAGTTCTTTAACTGATGATGTTCGTCAATTTAACAATGTCATCTTTGTAAACGAGTACTGACACGCTGTTCGCGATCCCTTCAAGAAGCGTCAAGTCCCTCATCTTTCAATGTTTCACATCATTTGTTATCATTCATAATTCGGCACAGTTTGAAATCTATTAACTTGGCAAGGATTTTCGTTAACGTTCACTGAGCATATTAATGGGGCTACAAACTCATAACCGAAAACAACGTTTAAGGTGTACCGTAACCTTAACAAAAGGAAAACAAACCTTGGCACGCTTTGTTTTTAATTTGTTGTACAACGAAGTCAAGTTGGGTGAAGTCAGCCGTGAACACATGATCTGAGTCTGGATCGGACGCCATGTCGTTCAATTGATTGATGTTAAAATTCTTCCCAATACCTAAACTATAAATCGTGACGCCAGAATCTCGCAGAGCTTTAGCAGGCTGGGTTACTGGGTCAGTCGATGCTCCGTCTGTCAAAATAATCAGCAGATGACGTTTTCCAGGCCGAGCACTGCTATCAAACAACGAGGCCTTGGCGAATGTCAGCGCCTTTCCAGTAAAGGTGGCTGCGTTTGGATTCTTGATGGAATCTATGGCTGAATCAATGCTTCCTTTGTCAGAGTACTTGTTGAAGTCAAACACAAGCTCTGGTTTGGTCGCGAAGAGTACAATACCAACGTGGGTCTTGTCTGTGGCAACAGTGAAAGCTGCAACCATTTTCTTGACGAACTCAAGGCATCGTTTAAAGTTCCCTTTTCCGGACGATTCAATGCTTCCCGACCCATCTATGAGGAACCCGAGGTCGACGCTTGCAACACAAACTGTAAAGCAAAAAAGTAGTCTTACAAAGATTTAAGTTTTAAACTGTCAAAGTAACTTTTTCCAGTCGATACCGCAATTGGAACGCCAGCTTACCGCACAAAGCCGGAACTCTAAGATTATATAATTGTGATGTGATTATGGTATGGTTTACGAAAATGTCAGCTACTGATTATTCTCATCACTTTTCTTTCAACGTGTTCTATTTTCAATGAATTTTTTTTTAAGAATCTCGTCCTAAACAGAAAAGTAGAAACCTTTAGATTTCTTTACGCTTTGAATAACCAATTTTGAATAGATATCACTTGCATTTCACAAGCTAGGGTTTCGTGAAAACGTGGATTTTAGATTGTCAGACAATCTGCCTTGTACAGTATCCATTTCTGAAACTTCAAAAACATTTTCACCAGCACTGCTGTTTAACAACCAATCTTCTGATAATTGCTCGATTGAATTTTGCTTCGAAACATGAAATATTTAAGTTATAGATCTAGGTCAAACTTTAAAATCCTATGAGTTGAACTAAATGGAACGCCTGGTCCAACTCAATAAACTAAGGTCGATCAATCAAAAGTACCATTTAGTTCTAATCAGGAAATGTATGACGTCTAACCTAGACCTACAACTTGAATGTTGCACGACTGGACGCAAAATATCTTCTTCGAAGAGTTTTTCTGTTCCTAGCAGAATTTATATTAACATTGAATAGCCAAGCATCAATACATTTGTGTTAAGGGCTAGTCCTAAAACTGCCGCCTGTTTCGGGTTTTTAGGCCAATCTTTAAGAAAGTAATCTTTTTCTAGGGATCAATAAGTTGTTCGAAAAGATATTTCGTCAAAAAAAAGTAGGTCAAAACACTTCACAATTAGTAAAACGTAGGTATCACTAAAACACGGTTCTTATTGATACAAGAAATCACCATTGGAATGATGCGAAAACCTACACAATCACAGGAGCTGGACAACAAATACGCTTGCTAGTTTAGTGGAATTTGTTTGAGTTTCGCTAAAAGCATTTCAAAACCACTTTAATTCAAAATTCCACAAGCACAGAAAGGCAGACTTTTGTTCCGATGCACAAATGCTAAATAAAGCTTTTCTCCACTTTGTTACAACTTAAAAAAATTTGACGTTAACAATATACAAAACACTTGATACTCATCCGGGGCGTTACTCTGACATGTAAGGATGCAACTAGCGTTAAGTGTAAGAAACCGAGAAAAAAAAAGACTGTCTCGACCGGTTATCAAACCTGCGACACCTTGAAGACACGGCAGGCTGAGCTACTGAGCGACCACAACGGCAGAATTAGAACGAGACAAACCAATTGAGGGCAAAGTTAGCAATTTAAAACCCGGTTCACCCATACTTACTCACATTCCTATTGATGATGATCATTTAGATGGAAACATGCTTTTTTCATCTAGTAAACATTTTTTCTTTACAAAATACTTTTCCTTTGACAATTTTGTTTAACAACTTTATTAGTTTATCTATTTTAATACTAATTTAGTTCTTACTTTAGTAGCAGAATCATATAATCGGAAATCATATAAGTAAGATAATGCAGACGACAAATAATTTAAAGGCAACCCTCCTGCACGCCTACCTATAAACTGAATCCAAGCTGCTGGACTTTGTGTAAGTAACTGACTAAGTTTAGCTTTCCTTAAATGCATTTAGAATTTTTCACTCATATTTTAATAATCGGTACCAGTTATTTTGCTCATTAACAACTAAGTCCGTTTAATTAATAACATTTATGAACAACATTTTCAAAATCTGAAGCTTTCCACCTGAAAATCAAATACTCTACCGTTAAACAAATGAAGTAACTCTTCATAACTGAGCTGCGACCTTTTTTAGTATCAGTGACGTTTCTTACCTCCTCCGAAGCCTACTCCAGCTCCACCGTGACCAATCATTCCACCCCCAACCGTCCCTCCTACACCAGTCATCCCTCCTCCAACAGTTATCCCTCCTCCACCAGTCATCCCTCCTCCAACAGTCATCCCTCCTCCAACAGGCATCGCTCCTCCGCCAGTCACCGCTCCTCCACCAGTCATCGCTCCTCCACCAGTCACCGCTCCTCCACCAGTCATCCCTCCTCCACCAGTCATCCCTCCTCCACCAGTTATCCCGCCTCCACCAGTCACCCCACCCCCGGTATTAGTAGTCCCCGCTACACCACCCGTCCCTCCTCCTCCGCTTGTTCCACTTCCTACACCAGTCAATCCTTTTTTGGCAAGACAAAAATAAAAATAAAATAGTTTAGTTGCATGAAAAGACAACAGTCTGTTGCAAGAAAAAAATATTACCAAGAATAGGCCTATTTAGAATAGAAATAAAAACTGATAGACAAGATAGGAAATACGAAAATTGAGGTACCGTTACGGTACACCGTAAGGGATTTTTCAGTTATCAATTCGTAGCTCCGTTAACATGCGCGGATAACCATAAACTGATATATCTCTGGAAAGCTTATACAGTTATTTAGCTGATGGTGTACATAATTTTTGCAATGTTGTTTTTGTAAACGAGAACTAACACGCTGTTTGCGACCGAGCGTTTTTCCTTCATGAAACGCCACGTCCTTCACCTTTTCATTTTTGAAATCATTTGTTATCATTCATAATTCGGCACGGTTTTAAGTCTGTAAATTTGTCAGGAATTTTCGTTAACGTACACTGTACGTAACTAATTCAAGCAAAAATTTAAATTTTTAGCGGATTTGTGGGGTATTTGGCGGATTTGAAGCTACGAACTCATAACTGAAAACACCGCTCAAGGTGTACCGTAGCCTTAACAAAAGGAAAACAAACCTTGGGACGCATTGTTTTTAATTTGATGTACAACGAAATCAAGTTGGGTGAAGTCAGCCGTGAACACGTGATCTGAGTCTGGATCGGACGCCCTGTCGTTTAATTGATTGATGTTAAAATTCTTTCAAATACCTAAACTATAAATCGTGACGCCAGAATCTCGCAGAGCCTTATCAGGCTGGATTACTGGGTCAGTCGATGCTCCGTCTGTGGTGTCTTCATTACAGAAATGCCACCATACCACATTTAAGCGTTAATAACCTTCCATGCCTGACATCGTCATAGACACTACTGGGTTACTAAACTTCTCCAAATGGTCAACCCGTCATAAGGTAGTGGTCCAGATTGGTCACTGCGAGAGTACTAAAGGAGGCCACCCAATTTATTTTATTTTCACTCATTTTAAGTCATGAAAAGTTAACTAATGTAACTAACCTTTACATGCTTTGTTCTTGATTTGTTCCACAACTTGATCGAGTTGAGTGAAGTCAGCCGTGAACACGTGATCTGAGTCTGGATCGGACGCCATGTCGTTCAATTGATTGATG
>JAOBYE010356762.1:0-14813 GCA_025403585.1 Parazoanthus swiftii
ATTATAAAAGTTTTAAATAACTGATTTTGTTAAAGTTGGAATAGCTTTGGCAATGTACAATGTAATGTAAAATGCCAGTAAAGCTCTTTGTACTTTGTATTTTGTACTTGTATGAATGTATGTATGTATGTATGTATGTATGCATGTTTGTTTGTTTGTATGTATGTATGTATGTTTGTATGTACGTACGTACGTATGTATGTATGTATGTATGTACGTATGTAAGGTATATATGTATGTGTGTATGTATGTATGTACGTATGTATGTAAGATATATATGTATGTGTGTGTGTATGTATGTATGTATGTATGTGTGTGTGAATGTATGCGTGTGTGTATGTATGTATGAATGTATGAATGCATGGATGTATCTATGTATGTATGTATGTATTTGTTTGTATGAATGTATGTATGTATGTATGTATGTACGTACGTACGTATGCATGCATGTATGTATATATGTATGTATGTATGTACGTATGTATGTATGTATGTATATGTTTGTATGAGAAACGTTTTTTGTGAGATTGTTGATACTAAATCGGTAATGTTTGAGGAACATGGTGTAAGAACTCCGTACCTCAGTCCGGATAACAACTGGAGACTATGGAGAACGTATTTCCCTATGTTTTCTAATGTGGAAAGAACTTTAACTGTGCAATATCGCAAGTGAGCAATCACCAAAACTTTCAAACGTTGAGTTTTGTTTGCAAAGCCGTTCATTTTGAGCAGTAACATAGCCAGCTCAGTTCTTACTTCTACTAGCTAAGCCGGATCGCATTTGAGTGCATATGTCATGTATACACTAAGGAGGCTAGTTTAATAGTTAGATGTCGAGAATAGCTTTTGTACAAAAATATACAGCACAATATAGTACTGAATCAATTTTGCTTCCCAAATACTACCTTGGTTTTTTATTTTTCATATTTTTCTTGATTGGGCGAATGATTTTGCTCCCCTGGCCTTACTCTTAAAAACTGTGTTCGGCATTTGTGAAGAACACCATGTCGTGTGTTTTTTGCTGCTTTTTTTTTTCAGTTCAATTTTTCAGGCCGAAATCAGTCGGCAAAGAACAAAATATATATTAACACACCAATATAGATAGTGAGCAGAGTGAGAGAACGCGGATTTATCTTATAAATTGTACTGAAGTTATCATAAAGTTGTAAATCTTTTAGCATTGTAAATATCTCCGGATTAGTTTAGTTTTAACTACCATGAAACATAAGTTAAGATTTAAGATAAAATAACGAAAAATTCTCTGAATGGCTCATAGTGCATTATAGATCTGAAGCACGTCAATTGCGTCATTCTACGTTTGCACAAGAATAACGTTTAATATAAAGAAAGGCTTTGTGTACAACCTCCGCGTGATAAACAGTGATCGGGTCAAGAAGAATGCAGCTCAGTTTGCATTTATTGTTTGTAGATAACAGTGCTTGTCCTCGGCATATCCGTAAAAAAGGCCTCAAGGGCAGAATCTTGTTTCCTATTCTTGTTTGCTTTTAAAGAAGCAAAGTGTTCTGATTTTAGGACCTGTTTACATGGGAGTAAAATGACCCTCTTAGAAGGAGCTTCTTCCATGTACATACATGTACTCCGTTCAGTGGTGTTTTTCGGTTTCGTTTACATAAAAGGTAGGGTCGCATCGGGTGGAGAGTGCCCCAGCAAGTCTACTTGCTAGGATGACCCTTATTAGGAGAAAATCGTGTTATCAGTGACTGCATGAGGTAGGGTCACTCTGGGAAGGATATCTGTTTTGTTTAGAAGCAGTTTCTGACGAGCTCGAGAACAAAGGCTTCCCATGTTGCAACAATTTGGATTCTGTGTTTGATTTCCTTACGCTTCAGCCTAAAGTGCGATAAAGGAACAAGAGATCTGATGATATTTTTCAGTTTTAAGATGATAGAAATTAAACAATGTTTACTGAAGACAGAGAAAAATCGAGAGACACAAGAATTTACTTGGGGTCACTAACTGTTTGAGTTTAATGAAGGGCCATGTTCTCACGTTTCGTCGAGTTGTCGGCGGGTTGTATGTAAAGCGGAGCTATCTTCTGCCCCTTGCGGCAGAGCTACCGTTCTGGGAGGGTGACGCTCTGATCCATGTACACTGACCCTTAGTATACCCAAATCTTATCCCGATTGCTCTGACGTTACGGCATATAAAGTTGAAGCATATATATATATAGTACTTCCGATAGGCAAATTATGTCAGTTTCACGCTTTTTGTAAGAACAAATAGATTTAAAAGACCGACTAAGGTTCGGATTTGCCCAAGTTTAAGAATAATCTCCGACTTTCAAAGCTTTGGTTCAGATCTACAATCCAAACGGTTTCAACTGGAACAGTTATCGACAGTGTATAAGGCTGAATTTGCCAACAACATCAGTATAACAAGGCTTAAAACGAGCCTCGGCCAAAATGATTTGGTTCTTATAAAAATGAAGTGTGCATGTACTGATCAGTTAATTATTTCGAAATGACTCATTCATACATGGTGCTGTTTAAAATATTTAGTATACAAAGATTGGTGGGATAGATACGTCGAATACACGCGAGTCAGCAAAATAAGTTTACATTCTTTCAAAACGATTTACAGAAAGAAGGAAGGAAAGCGCTGGTAAAAAATAAATAAGTATTTTTGACTCGATATCGAAATCTTTGAATGTAGTCAAAATATTAACATTGAGGCAAACTACGCCTACTTATGTTCTATTCCCACTTTAATAGCTACGTCGGTTACTTGTCTGTAGTAGATCAGCTCAGTGCCACATTTGAACTGAGAGACTCGCATGTTTTAAAGAACAAAAACTATCTCGCACCGAAACCCTTGTAAAAGATATCAACATCTTAGATTTTGATGTATCTAGCTCACCACTGGCCTTGTGTGTTGTCATGAAAATGAGAAACGGTTTCCCTTTCAATTACACGGCTGTGTTCGAGAGCCAAATGGTTATCGTTTTTGGTATTGTATTTTAGCGTGGGATTTGAGGACAGAATTTTTACAAAATTAATCAATGTTGGCAATATTTTGTTTTATCTGGAAGGTGCATTTTGTTTCGAGTGTAGTTAAACCTCCACCCAACTTTCATTGACTGAATAAATATAATCAAACCCTACAAAAATAGTTAAATTTATAAACCTTTTTATAATATTTGAGAAGATTATAAAAATATTAAAGGAAGGGACAATTTTTTAATACTAATACCGTAACTTGAAGAACCACTGCTATAATGTTGAAAGAGATCAGCACATCTTCACGCTAGTTTTCTTTGATAATTAGCAAACAACTCAAGCACACGAAATCCGTTCATGTTGATACAGTCAGCTCAAATCTCCAGTGCTTTCACAACATTGTGTAAAGCAACTTAAGAAACAAAAAAATCAGTTTATAGAGATTGGCAACGGCCTTTAAGCATATACAGACACATTCTGATTCACAGCATGATACTATCAACATGCATGTCAGTCTCAAATGCATGAAGAACAAAAACACCTTTTGAAAGAACACTTGTTGCTGAAATCCACAAAAAACTTCGCCTCGGCCCGAAAACTACGGTTGCTTTACAAATAACATAAACTGAACTTCATTCTAAAATATTTTAAAATGCTTTTGAAAGCAACGTGTTTGTTTGAAACTGAAGCTTGTTGGAAAATTGGCTTGTGACTTTAAGAACAAATACTAAGATTCGTTAATGATTTAGTCGGTTCTAAGAAAGGCATTTTGAATCGTTGTATGACTGAGTTCTACTGTTTCGTTTTGTATCGGAATTAAAAGATAGTATCATGGAACTTGGAAAGGACAATGCTGGTCAATGGATCGAAACATCTGAAAAAGGTTCGATCTAATTTATGGTTTAGAAACTGGTCGCCCATCAAAAACTATACAACGCGATCTGCACTTTGTCTTTTCACTTTTGATAGCCTATATAAGCATCTGATATATATAATTAGCTGTAATTTTCAACGGTTTAAAAGAGGAAATTAACTATCATAGTTGTCATTTTTATTAATTAACAAAATTAGAAGAGTACATAAACTTGGCTGAACGTTTTTCAAGTACTGAAGCATTTAAACTTCTCGAACTGACTTGCTATCGAGAAGAGTTGAGAAACTGCAAATTGTTAGTAAAAATAAGAGGAATGTTTAACATAAGCCTGCTCACGAACAACATTTTAAACGGATGAAGAAGCAAGTCATGTTTCTGGCAAACAAAACTGCGATTTGTATTTGTGTTTTCATTTGTATTTGTATTTAAATTAAGAGTTGGGCCGCTCTATATACACCAAAGTTGGCAGATAGCAAACATTTGCTCAAATCCTTTGCTTTCTGCCAACTACTCGATAGATGTATTAACGTTTATTTCGGCTACGTATACTGCCTTTGCAGAACGAGTCAGTTTTTGTCTTACCTTTATCGAAGTCCTTTCCTTAAAGTGTTACGAAATACGGTGTTGCCCAAGTAGCTGTAAGTGTGAGCGCAGAGTCGTGTTTTGTTTAAGAAATGGTTGAAATAATGGACATATAAACTGGTCGATTCTCCACAGGGTACCACCTGTCGCCTCAGCTCTACTCGCCCACACACAGATATTGTAATTTACGAAGGGCGGATTTTGGACTATAGCTATGCACAGCTACAAGAGATTCGGTCTTTTCACTCCTACAATTGCACGCGTTCCTGCATTGAGGTAAGCAGATATATATAATCGCTACTCAAGACTCTTATCTCTTGATTGACAGCCTATTTATGAAAGTGAAATGTAACTAATAGATCTAATAGATAATGATCTGGTCGCTTGTTGCTTGGCATACACACAAATCAGCTTTTTCCAAAAATTTCCTATTTTATTCGCTGAATGAAATAATAATATTGTTTTTGAAACAGTTTTTCTCCATAAAATCGGGCTGACAAACGATTGTGTGAAAGCCATTCAAAGAGATCATAGCCCTTGCTGGATTAAAGCAATGTTGCCACATGCACCTGTTGTGGAGGCAGGAAGTTGTAAGGGACTTGTAAAGGAAACGATATTTTAAATGAGTGGACGGGCCGGCGTCTTCTCTTAGTGATTTGCTCTGTCGAAGCTCACCCAAAATCCCGGAAATGGCGGTTAGTACGCACTTTTTGACGTTGGTTTATTATTATCCTCGAACGAGGGGTAATGCTGTATTCGAAATGAATAAATAGATTGCAACTGGTTAGGTTACGATTCGCTAACTCAACTGGCCATAAGTAAAGACTGACTACGTAACGACTGGCTACGCCACTGGGCAAGTTACGACTAGGAAGCTTACGATTGGCTACGCCACTCTAGCTGTCAGTACACCACTTGCTAAGATACTTAACTACAGCAGATTTCACTTCCTTACCGGGAAGAGGAAATTACGTCCAGGAAGTGTTCATTAGCGCTCAAAAGTAATTCGTGTTGCTCTTTTGTCCTTTTTTTTTCAATTCTATCCGCACCACTGAGCTAACAGGCAGAGTTGTCCAGCAATTTTCAGTTAATACTATTAAAGTTAACTTTTTATGTAGTTTTTGAAGGTTTTTATTAAATCCTAGGTGATACGTGTCAAAATAAAGTACTGTATTCGGTAATGGTACCGACGAATCCGTTCTTCAAAAATCTTCAGTCTTGCAGTAGTTTCTAAAGAGGAAAAAGCAGATTCTAAGACACACGTCTTAGGTTTTGCCCTGTTATTTACCAAAGGCTCTTTTTCTTACTTTGTAGATTGTAACTTTAAACTTCAAAGTTTATTTGCGTGTGCAGCACGGGTAGAATCCGTACCTGCACGTAATTAGCTGCTCCCATGCCATCCCTACCCTCGTTCCGTGCAGAAGTGTTAAAGCTCTCGTGTCTCTAATTGTTGTTGCTAGCAAATGAGCTCCAGTTTTGTATCGGTTAGTTACGTTTAGCTTTTGAAAGTTTCTTGCTTTTCTTTAGTCAATGGACCGGCCCGTGGAGACAGGTGACTTACCGCTTCGCAGATGAGAACGAAACTGATTCACTTGTCGTGATAGTCTAATATTCTGGCACAATATAGTAATTGTGAATATTGGTTAATAACCTTTTGTCAAGACCTTCCATTCACTCACTTATCACGAAAACGAAAATCATTAATCACGAAAAGCCCCCTTACCATCCATTTTCTATTTGGTCAGATCTTTTTGGATAGTACACAAAATTGTGGTTTACGTTTCATTTCTCCACGAGCTATCTATCGCCACGATTATAATGCGATAAGCAGATAAGTGTGGCAAAATGTCCAGAGTCTACTTTGTTGCTGTTAAAATTGATATCGCACAAACGCAATTGAATCCTGAACAAACAAACTGTTTGTAGATGTCAAAGCAATCAGTTAGTGACAGAAACGAAAGTAATAGATTACCGTCTACTGCCCACATCAGTAAAATGTTTCGTCAGCCCCATCACGGATATAAAAGGTACCCGTACTAATTTAGCTAGTCCGAGCACGGATAAAATTGGGCCTTGCCGTACCTACAATCCACTGTAGTGTAAATGGGGCTTACAGCTGAAGACAGAATGTTCACTTCAGTTTGCTGCGCCGCTAAAAGTTGCGAAAATTCTTTCCGTTTGCCTGCTTACTTGGAACCCTTCGACTGTCTTTTGCCAGATGGTAGTATTTTGTGCTTTACATGTGGTCTTAGACTGCCACAAGCTGCATGTCAATTCATGTAACATATGCTGTGAGTAAAAATTTGTGCTTTTCAACTTGTTTTAAAGGTCATGGCTTTAGTACTATTCAAATTAGCTTCTACATATGTTGCGAAAATAAAGGATGACAGTAACACAGTCGTTGCTATTTGTCAAATAAGCCAAAGAGGGCCGCAGAAAGTACTCCTCGTCCTTTGTTACACATTGGTTTTCAAAAATTTTGAATAATGAAAAAGCCGCATCACTATTCAAAAAATCTCGGACGGTTATCTAATACTTTAACTCTGGTGGCTTTGCAGAGTAGACAACAGCTAGCGAAGAGATGTGGGTGGTTGGCGTTTTGTTGTACCATATGGTGGCAAATGTACTGATACAGTTACAGCGTAGTCTATCATCGCAATTCCTAACGTCTCAATGAAACCATGTCATGCTTATACTTCACTCACCATTTTAACTGTTCAGCAGCTAAACTGATGTATCTAATGCTTTACTAACTGACGGCGCTTTTGAAGTACACAAATTCACCGCCGCTACGCTGTTTAGCTTCATAATTTATGTTGTATCGTATATTTCATAATTCAAGAACTCTAAGGGAATTGACAGAACTACAGATGAGAATTATCAAAATGTTTCCGCTTTTTTACTTACTTCCTTCTCACACTGCATGTCCACGTTTCCTTAATATCTGCTTAAAAACACGGCCGAGCTGTCACATTCTGTAAGTGTCTTTGCAATTGGTTTCGAGAAGACCGGATTGAAAGCAGGACTGACGTATCTATCATTTTCAAAGAAACTGATAAGCCCTAACGAAATTTAACAGAGCTTTAAAAAGAAGAAGGTATTTTAGACGCGACGGAGAGTGCAGTGCTGACTAAACATTGTTAGCACTTTGATAATTTATCTTTCGGGTTTTATTACTGCAATGACTGTAGTGATCAAACTATCTACAGGACTAGATTAAAAGCTAAACTTCAAGTCACATCTCTTTATAAAAACATTGGCTTTAACTCTAACTGATCTGATAGGAAGAGTGACCTAATTGGATGAATGAACATCAAAAAGCTTCGAGCGTTTGTTTTATTTTAAAATCTGGCATGTCAACCCACTGGAAACGATGTGGGCGTAAACGAAGGACTTTAACAGTTTCGGTCTATTCATCAGTGTAAATTATGTTTTTATATTAGTCTTATAAAGGTCGTCGCTGTCTCATTGCTTTTAGCAGATAAAAAAATTACTGTGCTGAAATTTGGAGTTGCTAGTGTCTCAAAATAGCCGGCCCTCGTACATTCAAGAAAGCAAAGTAATAACATGCCTATTATTAAAACGTTTGGATAGGAATCTTTGTTTGTGCGAATGGACCAATATGATAGAAGGCGATAATGGCGGGTTGTAGTAACATGTCCTAGCGCGAGTTTTGTGTTCTTTTTAATAACGGCTTAGAAAGCATCGAACCTTAATACTTTTTGTT
Source organism: Parazoanthus swiftii (assembly GCA_025403585.1). NCBI lineage: Eukaryota > Metazoa > Cnidaria > Anthozoa > Zoantharia > Parazoanthidae > Parazoanthus > Parazoanthus swiftii. The sequence continues at coordinate 8,141 of JAOBYE010356762.1, forward strand.
CTGCTTCATCAGACGTTCGTATACTTTAAAAAGACAGTAAAAATACCAAATTCGTGAAACAGTAGTCGAAACGACTATTAAACGCGCGCAGTGAGTGGTTCCGAGCTACGGCTCGACAAAAAATGACTTGACAATTTCTAAGGTAAAGAAATGCATTGCTTAAACTTCTGAAAAGTTATTACTAAAATCACTCCTCCAAAACAACAAAAAACTGTACAGCAACAGTTGATATTTATACAGATTTCATTTTATAGCAGAGAGAAGGAAACTTTCGTAATGTATCAAGCAAGAATCATTCAATTCATTTTGAAAACTTAGAGATAGTTATTAAGGAAGTTAGTCAGTTATTTGTCTTTTCAAAAAACTCGTTAAAATGTGAAACATAACAAAGCATTTCTTTGAAAACGGAATTGGGATCGAAATTAAAAGATTTGCATAAGTTAAACTGAGTGAGTTGTCTGCTCAGAGGTTCAAATCTGTTCAAGTTTCAAGATTATTTACTTTTGTATACACCTTTCGAATCATTTTCATTCTGCTAGAAACCAACTTTTGATGGAAGCAAGCAAGAAAGTAACTTGAGTCCGGGGAGGGTTAAATGCAAGTTAATTTGGCTTTGCGGTCACTGGTCTGCTTGCGAAATAGGATTTCAGTTGTTATTTTCAAAGATTAACATTTCGAAACTGCCGCAAGGGTTGAAATAAAAATAGATATAAAGTCATAGCTTTCTAGCGCCACGTATAACATGCAGATCAAGACAACGTATGGAATATGTCTAATACTCGCCTAGCTTATATATTAATTTACCTCATTGTGCGTACAGTGTACCATGCCACTAATTACAATTTTGAAACGGCAAGTACAAATTCTCATATGCTGACTGTTTTATGATAGTAGGGCTGCTTTTCAAAGCATCTTCTTTCTTCCATTTTGCAGGTTACTTGCGGCAAGGAAAAGACCCAGTTGACTGAATGCTGTGCCCGGGTCGTGCCAGACTTATGATGCCACACGGGAAGACAGTTTTTCGCGCAACAGTGTGGAACTAAATATCGAGATCGTGTAACATGGCACATGATTACGATTTATAGCACTCTTTTGTTGCGGCAACGCATTGCAAGTCTTGTTCAAAAACTCGCACCGTTGCAGTTGGCTGTACCCTGTTGCACTGTATCGATTTTTCACGCACCAATGCCAATGGCAGTGTTTACCGTGTAAACATCACCTCAAGTGAAAATTTGCGTATATAAAGCTTTTGTTTTTAATTAAAGTTATCGGTGTTAAAAATTATACGTGGAAGGAAAAGTACGAAAAAGTTTTGCTATTGACTTGTTCTTATTGTTTAGGCAAAATCAGTAAAACACTTAGTTTTACTTTTCCTATACATACGGTCAGATGGGTGGACAGGAGTAAGTTTTCGATTTAGCCATTAAAGATTTCTAAAGCGGTTTTTAAAGTTGTAGTCGTGAAAAACAGGTCTGTTAACTAGTAACCTCTATTTCAGAACCCCCAATTGGCTTTCAGTTTCATTACTGCAGTGCTTTCATCATCGGCTTCATTAAGCTAGTTCACTCCTTTTCGAAACAGAAAGCATAAGAAAGTTGTATGATCAGTAGTGCAGCTGGATTTTAAACCGCTGAGGTTTTTGTTTTGACAGAACAATGATTTTTAATATAAATCCGTTTTTTTTAAATTCAAATTATAAACTAAACAGCCGTTTGTATCACACCAGACGCGACGGTCAGTAACGAAACTTTCTTTACAGATTGTCGAAGCTTCTCAGGCCATACTCGTTTAGCATAGGACAAGAGCTCGAGGTTTTTTAAAAGCATTGGTGACCTTCATTGTCAGCCGCGAAGCACTACTTGACGTTTACGAGCGACAAAGTGTTTCCGCATGTCACTGGCTGTCCGTGTCATATCGAGTCGTGGAGGTGGTAGTACTCAACTTCTTTTATTTACCCTCGATAACTGTTCACTTTGTTGCTTTGCCGAACATCCGCCCGGGCCTGTATAACTCGACCCAACAGATAGACGGACTCGCCGCGAACATAAAGCTACTAATGTAAAACTGCTTTAGCATAAAACATTATAACTACATACGAACAGTTGAGATTATAGCAAGACTTTTAATGCCCACTTAAACTGAAAGCTTAACCAATCGCTTTCTTAGGGTTCAAATTTGATAATTCCAAGCTGAATTTTTATCTTTTTTCTCATTTTATTATATTCTGGCTAGCTGTTTGCGTGTATAACCAGTTCGAGAGCTGTTTAGATTAATTCATTGTTATTTTCGATTTCATCATTGATTTTATGCTTATAAAAAAACTTTAGTTCAAAACACATTAAAATATGCAACGAGTCGCGCGACCAAGCAGCTTCAAAAGAAAAAAGTTCGGGTAGTAAATATTCGGGCCGGGCTTGCTGTTAATACCGCACTAAGAAAAGTGTTTCGTCATAATGTAACCCACCATTCTATGGCTTTTTTACCTTCCTAGTCAACGCTTTTTGGAATTTAAAGTTTAATATCATAATAATTAATAGTTTATTCATGATAATCACAATAATAGTTGTGAAACAGTATTAAGGAAAAAGAGAGTCCCTGAGTGTTCAAGTAGTCAAGTCCTCGGTCTGTGGAAAAATTGCGGCGTGGTAAAATCTGTAAACATCTAACTGACTGCATAAAATACGGCAAAAATCAAATATACAAAGAGTATTGGTTGAAAGAGGTAAAATTTCAGCGGCATCATTGCCAAAAAACTCAGTATTGTGCTACAGAAGGCCTGGAAGGTAAATACGGGTTCCAATACAGAAGTTAAAAAGTTTTAAGTTGAATTAATCACAACAAATTTTAATTCCTTAGCAGGTTTTTAAAACTTTTGAGTCTTGCATATTAACGGTATAGGTACATGCGGACTGGTTTGTAAGAAAGGCAGTTGGTTTTGAGACGTAAGGGATTTGCGCAGTCAGTTCACTTTTTACTGGAGATCGCATCTAAAACAGAACTTAATTTGTTTGAACAAGTTCTTACTTACACAATGTAACTTGGGCTTTACACAAGACAAAGTAAATGCAAACTACACGGCCTGAGTTTCATGGCTGTTAACACTAAACTATTAACGTATCGCTTTAATTGTTATTTCGTGTTTGACTGTTTTAGCTGTAGCTAATCTACTGTGTCATAATCGATAATATGAGACTCGCTTGAAGCTCGGTCCAGATTGCTGCTGTTTCAAAGGGGTTATATTTATTTTAAATATAGGTTTTACTTCTATCCGAAGTTTCAGTGACGCATACATTTTCAAATGTTAGGGAAATGTTGACTTTTGAATTATGGAAACCAATCAGATAACACAACCATTTCTATTCTTCCACGAAAACAAAATGATCGGTTGTTCTTTGGAATTTTCCAACTCGCTTAAACACTGGGAAAAAGGTTCAAATATTAGGATATTTCTAGTTTGTATAAAGTCATTTTCAGTAAGTAGGATAGAGCAAAGGTCAATTCTAAAAAGTCTCTCTGCATGGTTTGTTACTTACAGCAACAAACATAATGTGAGAAATGGCAAGTACCATATCAAACAAAACGGGCATTGTTTCACAAAAGTACAACCATTTTAAGACTTACCCGGCTTGCGAACAAAGTGAAGACGGATCAGTCCAACGTTCGGTGAGCGACCGATGGCATCGGCACAATCAATGATTCCCAGTGTTTTTTTATCATTTCGAAAGTCGAAAACAAAGATATATTAAATGTCGGTATATCTCATCCTTTGAAGTGCCCGCGGTAGCTGAGAAACCCTATTTATCCCGCATCTATTCAATACATTCATCTCATAAATGTAATTAAACCAGCTTCGCCCAGTTAGTTTAAACAAAACGGATCGCGCTTGGTAGCTGATTTCCACAACAAATTATCTATAAGTTCACTTAAAAGAACCCTAGATAAACGGAAAGGTTTTGTAAACACCAAAAAAGCCATAGTTTTGTTTGAGCCATTTAAACTCAATTAGACAGAATTGGAAATTGTTTTGATGTTGTACCGAGTGGTGAAGTTTTGTTTCTTTTAGTTAAATCAGAGGTTTTATAAAATAAATATTTGAAAAGTACAAATCAAACCAAAAAGCAGTCCATTTTTGCCTTTGCTATCTATATACAAGTACAATTGTTTGTTCTTATTTCTATATTGCTGATCAAGTTTACAATTTGCTTAATTTGACGTTGCCGGCTGGCCATATATGCTTGCGGCTTCATTAAAGTTGAAAACAGTTTTATCAATTCAATTTTGTCGCTCAAAATGCTAATTCTAAATTGAACAAGCCGCACAGGAAGCCAAACCGGCATTGCGCTTTCCATGCATCTGAAGTCCAATTTTTAACTGCCAAAAATATCACAAGAAACATGTGCACTGATGCGTTAATGAAAGATTTAAACACGCATAAGCAATCGTGACTTGGTGCCCAGCTTGTTTAACTATAATTACAGTGCTCCCATGAGGAATAGCAATTAGTGTTTAGAGGTTCCAAGCTATACAATGCAATGGAACAACGAGTCTGTTGACACGACTTAAACATAAACTATTTTAATTGTTGACTTGTTTAACAGCTATGACCTCCTTATTTGCACGTAATTTAAGGTATCGTTCGAGCTAACAAAGTAAAATGACTCTAGTGGTCTGTCATAGTTGCCGTTTCAAACGATAGTACGCGTCTTATGGCCAGGTCGCACATATGAAAATTCATGTTTTTGTTTAGCAAGAATGCGTATTGTTGTATTTCGTCTAAAAAATGAGACATTTTCCGTATACATTCAGAAAGGCCACGTATTTAAGTTCTTTGTTTATTTCTTTGTTTTGGTTTTAGAACACAGAAACTTCTGTACCATGTATTTGGTGAGTCAAATGTCCTCTCAGCGTCGTTATTTCGGAAGTCTGTTCTTTTTACCGTCGACCATAATTCAGTTAACTCGCCTTTAAACGGGATTACAAAAAAACCGAAGAGTTTCTATCGTCCAACATATTTTATTCGTCTGAACAAACTTAGTTTTTCAACTTTGAAAATTAGTTTGCTGTGTTGAGTTTCACGGCTTCGATCACCTTCCGTTGACTAGTACTTGACTGTGTACAAATGGCCATCTGCCTACAGGCGTTCAGCAAGGAACTGTATTTATTTTAACAGATATTCCCTATGATCTTGTCCGTACAGCACAAACTCTTTCAACTTGTCGTTAAATGGGTAGTAACGCATTCTTAGTCTATATGATAACAAACTGGCATTCTGTCTATTATAGTGGTGCGGTTTGTCAATGCACTTATTCTACATCATTGATAACTTGGACTTTCCACAAGACAAACTACATGAAAAGTACATGTACTAAATTTTGTTTCGTGTATCACTGCTGTAAGTGTAACCTGCGATCGGGTCTTCGTGGAGGCACAAATAAATAAAATTAGAGAGAGAGAAAAAACAAGAAACCTTACTCAAATGGCGATAAAACGGAATATTTTACATCCAAAATGTTGATGTTATTTTGACTGGTTACTTAAACAATCGGCTGGCCAAACGCGCACTTTCATTGGTTACCTAAAACTCGAGCCGCAGAAAATGGTCGTGTCTAAAAGGATACCTCAAATAGGCGTTTTCCGAGAGGAGCCTGGAAACAAATTAGCTGGCCGAACCTTGGAAATTTGCCCCGAAATCTTCTCGGTTTCTCCACAGTTGACGACAAGGTCTCCACTGTACTTTGGGAAACAAATGAAATTATTTCGCATGGCACATATGATTAAAACTATGGATTGTAATTTGCGAAATAGTCTCGCAAATCCTGGTTTAAATATTTTCATAGCGAGTGCAAGGAACCGATAATGAACTGAACTGCTGTTGATCACTTACAGCTGTGCTCGTGTTATTGAGTTATCTGTCGAGACTCACTGATATTCGTTATACGATAATGAGGAAAGGTCTCCTTCATCTCAGTTTGGGTAGCAGGACTCCCAAACACCGGCTAAAAATGCTTTCTCGGACCTCTATATGGACTTACTGCTGCGATTATTTGATATATTCTAAATCCAATGTTGCACATTTCTTGTTAGGGTCGTAGCCAGCTATGAGGCAGAGGATCGAGGCAAGATGCCCTCCCCTTAATTTTGAACCGGAAAAAAAATGTATATATATATATTTTTTACATTTTTGAATTACAATTGCAAAAAACTTTGCTTATTTCTAAATTTCTCTTTTTTTACCTCCTCTAAATTTGAAGTCTGTCTGTATACCCATTGACACGGAGACATCTGATGAACTGGATATAGCTACGGGTGTTCCTCAAGGCTCAATATTAGTGTTTATAGTCAACATCAATGACAAGCCTAACTGCATTGAAAATTGCTCAGTTAATCTATATATGGATGACACAGTAATCTAGTGCTCCGGCATTTCAATCAAGGTTACTGCGAAGATTTAGTAAAGAGAGACCTGATGCTGAAGTCCCTGTCGCAATGGTTATAGCGGAGAACCCGGGGAGAAGACTCCCATACTTGACTTGTCGAGGATGCTCGTCGTAACTTTTAGGGGTTAATATTCCGGATTTTGGTAGCGCTTAGGGTGTCTTAAGGCCGCTACACACGAGCCGATTTTTTGTCGTAAAACCTCCGATTTTTTGACGCCGACAAAAAATCGGCGCGT
>JAOBYE010356984.1:0-14811 GCA_025403585.1 Parazoanthus swiftii
CAATGTTTGTTTGAACGTTCATGCTGTAGGGTGGGTTGAACCAAATAACGTTTCTTTGTCTGTTCTTGCGGCTATTCTGTGCAGTGTGAGTTGCTGGTTTCTTGCGTTCAGTGTAGGTTAATGTTTCGTCGTGTCCGCTTTGCTTGAGTGCACTTTTGTAGTGTGGTTTGGCTTTGTTAAAGAGTTCTTTGTTTGAGGAAATGTCGGAGCGCTTAGGCGCGAAACTCAGAGTCACAGAAAATCGATGTGTCATCTTTGATTTTTTCAATTTCCATATATATATATATATATATATATATTATATATAAACGAGTGAATATTTCAATAAATTCTTCATACAATGCTGTAGAGCAGTAATAAAATAATTGTACGAGTACTTTAGATACTTGGTTGATTCATTTTACTCTACAGAACTGTTTCGTGAGGACCAAAGTCCTCACTCGTCAGGAGTTACAGCATGAATGAATATTCATTTGCCTTACATCGACTATATTCATTTGGTGGTATTAGGTTAAATATTAAGCGCTAATTACAATTTAACAAAGATTTGCACCGATGCCTGCTCAATGAGACGAGTTCGTTAGGCTTATTCAGTGTACATCGGTAGGGTTGACAAATTATGATAAACTTCTCTCTAAGGCATAAATTGCAACGTTTATTAGCACTGGTATAGGAGCTAGCTTGTGAAATAATTGACCAATTAATTTTGTAGTCTATATTATTGTCCTTCAAAGTCCAAATGTATTTACTTAGTTCTGTTGAGTTTCTCTTAGATGAGTTTCGGAAAGAGGCAGTGTGGTTTCTGTATCTTGTTTTGAACTGATTTTCAGTAAGACCAATGTATGTTTCACAGGTGTCGTTGTCTTTGCGTTTGACAGAAGCCTGGAATATAACAGAAGATTGTAGACAGTTTCCGTTGACAGGGCAGTTGTTTTTGTCACGGCAGTTGCATTTCTTTCCGTCTGGGGCGTCGACAAGCTTGCTACTGCTTTGGTCGAGTTCCTTGAGTAGTTTACTGTTATGGGAATCAATGATTTGTCAACCCTACCGATGTACACTGAATAAGCGTAACGAACTCATCTCATCGTGCAGGCATCGGTACAAATCTTTGTAAAATTGTAATTAGCGCTGAATATTTAACCTAATACCACCAATATAGTCGATGTAAGGCATATGAATATTCATCCATGCTGTAACTCCTGACGAGTGAGGACTTCGATCCTCACGAAACAGTTCTGTAGAGTAAAATGAATCGACCAAGTATCTAAAGTACTCGTACAATGAAAAGACTATTTCATCCTTTACACTACAAATCTGTTTCAAGAGGACCTAGTTGGCCCTCTCTCATCAGGTGCATACGCAGTCCAACGAACAAGTGGTCCTATATGTACAAACTAATTAAAACTAATTAAAATTCAGGTAAAATTTAAAAGTACTTGAGAAGGAATTTCTTGGCATGGCAGCATGTACTTGCAAGCTCATTTCTTTTGTTCAAGTGCATGTGTTCGGGTGGCAAATAATAAATTAAAGTACTTCTCTGTTATGCACAAATTGCATTTCTTAGTACTATTTGAGTACAGGTTGGCATATATATTGTTGTGACAAACTTTTTCCTGAACTCTCACCTCAATAGGTGGATTGAAGTTCTTGAATGACATTCGACCGCATGGTAACAGCTGTTCACAAACCACATAGCTTGGCTCCACTTCAAAATTGCTCCTTAGTATTTAACAAAAAATATCTATTAATTAAAACATGTTCCAGATGCTCTTTATTGGGAAAAACAGTGTAATTGAAACTGGAGATGATTCCGATTTATACTCTAAACCCTCTCAAATTAAATGCAGTGCGTTGTCACGGGTGCACACGTGGTGAACTCCGCCCCAACCTTGCTGCTATAAACCTAAGGTAGGGTAGGTGGGTAGTCGCCTCGTAAAAACCTACATTGAACCAAACTTAAGGGTTACTGCATTATCCAGTAAAATTCCCATTACATTTGAATAGCAATACGAACCCATTTACTTCCTGGTTGGCGTCTTCTAATACCCAGTGGGATTCGTCGATTGCACGTTGTCTTTCTTCTTCAAGTTGCTTCCTGATGTCAGCTTCCTGTCTTCTCTGCATAAACTGAAGAAAAGAAGCACCTGTGTTATTTTCTTAAATTTTCATCGCTCTACAAATACATAGGAAAAATTAAGGTCAGATACCTTCATTTGCAGAAGATTTTTCGATAAAGATCGCCTTTCTTGCGGTGATCCCAAGTCTTCCGCCATCTTGGTCAGTAATGGTTGCTTCTTGCACTTCATGTATGCTAACATGTCATCTCTCAAACCTTCGTACCCAGGCCCATCCGCTATGTTTGGAAAATGGCGATGTTCGTGAATTTCGAAGCTCTTCCTGACGAAATTTGCAGCCTCATATTTAGTTATTTGAACCCTCTAACTGACAATCTTCTTCAGTTAGCCTTAGTATGTAAACGCTGGCGAAACTTAATTTTTGATGCTTCAACATTATGGAGGAATTTTTCTTCGAAGAGGAGCCCTTCCTTCTGTGATTTGGGAGGAATATTCCTGCCTGGTCCAGCAAATAGCGAACGTGACCACTTAGTTTATGCACAGAAAGTTACGCGTATTATTCACCGTTTTGGGAAATTCATGGTAAAGTTAGACATAAGTAACATCAAGGAACGACATCTGAAGAAGGCTTGGATAATGAAAGCTGCGAAACAACTGAAACTTTTGTCGGTGTTCACAGACCACCCGCTTCCCTGCCAACGGCACTTGTTGGCGGCCATTCCAAACGGGCCGAACTCAACTCTTCGGGCATTTACTGCACGAGGAGTGATGTTCCGCCGCGACAATGGACCACTGAGTCAAATCCCCGATGCTGTTCTCCTTGAGCTTGCAGACAGTTTCCCGTCCTTAAGCAAACTAGTGCTTCGCGACTTCCATGTATCATTAGTGACATTGACCAGGTTGCTGGAGAAACTTGTCAATCTTCGGGAGCTTCAAATTGAATTCACTTTTGAAGATGAGTTTCATTATCGTGGAGTAAGCAGTGCGTTTCTTTTTGAATATCGGCGATCACAAGTGGGGACTGTCCTCCAAGGACTTGCCGTTTGCATCTTTGCGCCCAAGGTGACCAAGTTGAGCTTGGAAGATGTTTTCCTGAGTGAGCTGCAACTACAAACAGTGGTTGAAAACTTGGAGAATTTAAAGATACTGGAATTAAATGCATTTGTGAGTATTCTTTATATTATTCTTTGAGGGGAGAGTTTGCAAAATCCATCAACCTGGAATTATTTTTGCTGAAATCCAAACCCACCAAGTGATTGTAATCTTCCTGATGAACTGACTGTGTTTGAATAAAGTTTCTTCACTACCAGACAGTGTGTTATTTTACAAATTGAGCAGGCTTTTCTAAAACAAGATAATGATTTTTTAAATAAATGCTACTTTTGGACCGTAAGAAATTAATTTGTCAAAAAAATGGGGTTGGAAATTGGAGATGGGATGGTGCATCACTAACTGTAATAGAGTGCTTGCCCCCCTGGAGTTTGGTAAGGGCCTTACACTGTTTTTTGTATTCTACAGGTTGATGAAAACATTGCAGAGAGAGTATGCATCAAGTTTAAGTCTGACTCATTAAAAGAAGTGACTGTTTGGGATGTTTGTTATGTATCAGAAATACACATGAGTTTGCCGTCAGCAACAAAATTGTTCTTGTCAGACCTCAACCTGGATTCAGTTACTGTTGATGCTCCCAAGTTGGAGGAGCTTCATATTGGACCATTACAAATCAATAAATTGAGTGGGTTTGAAATACAAACAGGCAAACTTCACAAACTTGAAATGATGGAACTTGGTGAGCTTACATCCATCGGCACAGAAGAGCTTCACAGTTTACTCTGTTCCAACCCAGGTTTAAAGATTTTGGAACTCGAATGTTTTGTTGCAAAGCTTGAGATCAATGAAGAACTATGCCCTAATCTGGAGGAGTTGTTAATTTCTGGATCAGCTGATGAGTATTTTATCAACTGTAAAAATCTACGAAACTTGGATATCAAAGGTGACTGCATTAGTCCAGATGATAACAAACAGAGATATATTTCTGTCACTTGCCAGGAGATTTTCTTATTGGATATTCACCAAGTGCCAAACCTTAGAGGTGTAATGCTTCACAGTGGTATGATAACCAATGTTTCTCTCAGTGAGAGTATTGATATCAGTGGTTATAATTTAGGTCCCAAATGTGGTACTTTCGTCAGTTTAGGACAAGGCACAGTGATTGGATGTTTGAGAGTAACCAACATCAAGCCAAGTCATCTAGATTGCAGTTTGGATAGCAAGATCTTTCATCTGTGGCTCAACAATTGTTGGCTCACAGATGGTGAGTTGAAGGCATTGATCCCCAGCAATTTTGTTGTAAAGAACTTGACTCTGAAACAGTGTAAAGAGTTGAAAAGTCTTTGCCTAGAAAATAAGTTCTTAGAAGATATAACAGTTCTTTGCTGTGAAGAACTGCAGGAAATTTCACTGGACTGTCCTCTGGTCAGGTACCTCAGACTTAAAGATAACAAATCCTTGCATGAGAAGGAGGAGGGATTTCAGAAGATGATAGCAGGAATTCAAGAGAAGTTCCCACCTTTGCATGTTTTTCATGAACACAAATCTGACTAGATAAGACAGTAGTAGCTATAATTATTGTTTTGCTCTTTCAACATCCAGCACTTGCAAAGGGAACTTTACAAGTGCTGTGATGGGTTGGAATCCAATTCAAGGCAGTTTCTTTCGAATGTTAACATTATTTTACAGACTTCACATGTGTATGCTGCTATGTAAATACAGTTTTTGGCAAGTTTAGTCTTGAATTTTTTTGTTGTTTTCTTAAGTTAAATGTAAAACAATTGTTTATTTTTTTAATAGTTTTTTAAAACATTGATTTGAGTTAGAGCTTGAATTTTTTTGTAACTTGTTATTTATTTTCAAATCTTGTTTAACTTACAATATTTTCCAACAAATTTTGCTTTGACATTGATCTGCTTTTGGCTTCACAAATGGTAAATTAATGGCATGGGAAATGATTTTAAAGATGTCTGAGGAAAGCAAACAATTTTTTACACTTTTAATACCTTTTATTTTTGAATCATTTATCGGCAGCTCATAAGTAAAATTTGCACTTTGATATGTACACCAGCAGTGACTTTTTATGAAAAAGTTTTTAAAACAGATGTGTTCTGTTACCCCTGTGAACAGCACCAACCAGGGCCTGGTTGTTCAACGCCTGAGTACTGTAGTACTAGTCCTGGGTTAACTCCATAGGTTTTGTTAAGAGTGAACCCAAGGTTAGTACTAATCACACTTTGAACAACCAGGCCCTGACAAACTAAATTCTCTGTTAATGCTAAAAGGAGTGTCTACTTGCAACAGTTTTTTCAATTCTTAGCTCATTTGAGGAACTATTAATTTTAATGTTTAATGTATACCGTATTATTCTTTTTGTGTGTGATCCATTCAGTACTTAGTTGCCTTGTGGTACACTTTAATTTTGGTAGAAAGTTCACAGAGCTGTTACAATTTTCTCAAATCCAATTTTCTCAAATATTCTGCCATAACACCAGAAAAATATTGTTGAATAATAAACTCCAAATGATTTCTGAAACTTTAATTCAGAAAAACCATTGAAGAATATGACATGATCTGCTATATTTTTAAACATGAATAGCAATAATTAAAAGTAGAATTGAAAAACAGCGGACAGTCGTCTTTATATTATACTGTTTTGAATTGAATTTCAGAGTTTAGTTTCTAGCTGTCATTCCATTGGGGGGAGGTAAATGTTGAAAAGAAGAGACTTGTTTATTTGTGAAATAGGCTTGAATTTCTTGTGGCAATAAAAGAATGAAAAATAAAGTTTTGTACACAAATAATGTACAGCAATACAGTTGATATTATAAGATAGAGTTCCGGTTTTTGTCTGCCAACTGCCACGCGAGATCTGGGGATGAGATCAAGTTCCAGCCGTAGGAGTTTGTTGCCCCTTCATTCAATCAATCACAGCTAGAAGACAAAATCAAAACACAATTAACTAGAAAACTGTGATTTTTCTTTGCTTTACATTTCCCAGTGGAGTCTTGCACATTCTTTTGCCCTCCAGTACGGCATATTTTGTATCACGTGACCTCTAGCTGCACAAGGCCTGTTTCTTTTATTAGTGCATGTCATCCATAGTTTCCATATTCGAGTGTGGTCATTTTCACAATTGCTAAACAATCATTGCCAACTCCAAGTCTGCCAGTTATTTTTCTGTGGATTTTATAAATGTTGCAGTGAGAGTTTGATAAGAATTACAGCTTAGTCTGACCAAAGAAGGCGTGGCTGGAGGGACAGAGGTTGAGCAGGGGGGGTACCCCCAAGTTTCAGGTGAAGTATTGATCTAAGGACACCTAAAAATATCATGAAAATTTTTCTAGAATCCAGTGAGGGAGGGCGTTTTTTAGATTCAACACTTTTGTGGATTACCAAGTAAGTTTGCGAGTAAATGTACACCAGTAAATACCAAACTAAGTTATGATCCGATCCAGTGTTGCAATGTATTGCCTGCCGAATTGTTTGTCACTCTGTTTCGCAATGGGGAAGAAGTTTGTTGACCATTTTGTCATTTGCTGTATATATATTTTTTATTTTAAAAAATTGTCAATGCGCTGGCAAACACCATTTCGCACGCTGATGATTAGCCGGGATACTTTTTGAAGAGGTCTAATGCATCGACACACACTGAGACAGTGCCACTGTAACTAGATCAGTAGATCTTCGTTAATCTTTATTAGTCATGTGGCCAACAAAAATGGCACTTTGACTCACTAATTCATTGCAGCGGGCATTTGCTTATAACGCCGGAGATCGTGATTTGTTGGAGAGTACCGTTTCTGATGGTAGCCAGTCAGCCCTGACAATCGGCTGGGCACTAACAATTTGTACCTGTACCCCCTCCCCCTCAACGTGTTATGATATCATCAGCTGTGTAGCCTGGCACTCGGCCTTGCAAAACAAAATGGAGGAGGTGACGCTATATTTGTTACACAATTTTTTATTTGTTCCCTTTAGTTCCCGTATTTAGATGAATCTTTGATTTATTGGTTGGCTGTGAATCAGAATGTCTAACTCTGAGTATGGTCATTATGAGGAGATAAACACACAGGGAAAAGGTTCTGGAGGTTATGAAGAGGTCGGTGAGTTTGGAAGGTCGCACGCGCAACATTCTGCTTCATCAGCAGTGCAGCGTGGTTCTGCCAGCCCTTTACCAAGCCGTCTGCAAAAGAAAGGAAATTTCATTTCCAGTTTTAAAGGATCATTTAGGCAAGCTACAAAAAAGATGAACCGTCGCAAGAGTCAAGAGAAAATCATAGAAGGAAAGGACGAAGTCCGCGAGATGGCGGAGGAGGTGGGTGTCCAAATTATGAGTGTTAAATTTTAGGCCGCGTTGCAAATTCGTTCAGTTTGAGAGCTGAAACTTTGTTTTAAAGTGACCCATGCCATTTGTGGTTGAAGACATAAGGAGGTATACAAATTAAGCTTATTTTATTGTTAATAAGCTTCATCTGTAGTTGCGCAATGAAAAAATGGAGAGAATATAAACATAGGAAATATGTAATATATGATCCACTGTTAATTATTCTCCAGCGATGAATGAATTAATCCTGATTTAACCATCTCGGTCACGTTTAAAACCACTTGCAAGCCACAACATATCCATTGTCAACCAGTGAAGAACAATATAACAGGTCTTTTGATGTTGATTCAGGGTCAATTTAGACGTCGTGCCTCGAAATTCCGAACTTAGTATAATAGTGCTGATACGATAGTTTTTGTTTCGTGACTCCTGTCCATTGTAACAAGTACCTTTCCAACATGTTGGATCAGTTGTGAAGAACTGAGAGAAGAAAGGTCTTTTGTCTTTAGGAATCTATGCTGTACTAAATGCGTGAGTACTTGTGGTTTTTAACATCTGAATTTATCTAAACAACCTGAAATCAGAGAATACAAAATAGTTTATTATATGATATTAGCGAATCTTCCCAAGCTACAGTTTGTCCTTAATTTAAATGCCGCTGTGTTTAGACAATGATCGTGGTAAAGTGATGACAATTGAGCTATTGTCATATGTTATTTGATGCTTACTTACTACAAACAAATAGAATCCAGACAATCATTGCAGAAGACTTCTGCTACAGTATTGCATATTTTTTTCTTATCAGCTTGGAACACAAATCTAAACATTTTGATGCTTAATAGGTACCATAGCAATGGCTTTGATGATAATTGCTGAAAATCTTGTTTTCTCTTCATGTAGACTTGCCCCTATTCTCTGCAAGCTAAAGTTCACTTTTAAAGACTGATATAAGGCAACTGAACTGTAGTCATTAAAAGATGCTAAAATTGAAATGGGTGTGCCATTTATTATTAATATTCAATTATTATTCGATGCTAATTTAAAAAGTATACAATTTTATATGGTAAATGTAGTTATGGCCATTGAGAAGGTGGCCAAAGTGTGGTAAGAGATGGTTCATTCAGCTGATAGCCCACTGAGTTGTCTTAAGCCTTAATTTAATTATAGTTAGGTGTAATATTTAACAGTTTTTCCACAAAGATGTATTGGATATGAGGTGATAAATAGCCAGCTAGGTGCTATAATCATCTTATAAATAACGAGTTACAAGTGTGTGTGGAACATTTGTTTTAAAATTCCAATTAATCAAAATATTCTATTTAGTTTAATCAAGCTGAATTAATTGTAAAGCAGAAGGATTTGAAACTTTACTTTTAATAGAAATATTTTTTTTTGTTTTAGGAACAGAATGATCTTTGTCCATATAGATAGCTTATAAATGTTATTGAACTAATCAATATGCTGGGGATTTGAAAACCTTGGGGTTAGAGTAAAGTTACTATAGTAATACATGTGTGATTTTAATGTATTCTGTTTGATTAGTTATATTATCCAGTACATAGTTTATCTACAGTGGACCTGTCAGTGAACAAAGCTGTGGAAAATGAAACAGCATCATTTCATCGATGAGATAAATCACTTTCTTTGTCTCTTTCATAACATGTAAATTACCAACATTTAGTTTCACCTACAGGTAGCTCTTACAGATATAATTACTGACACAGTTGTGAGAAGCAAGTATCCAATCAGTTACAGCAAGTCGAGGGATAACTTACTATAAATTAGTAATTCTAATCTCTTGTGAAATATGGTGGCTGCTTTTTTAAGAAATGGTTTAAGACATCTGTTGTTGATTTAACAAAACGCTTTCAACTTTCAACTACTGTAATTACTGTAAGTTATAATCCCAAAATGGGCCACTCGATAAGTTCATTTGGTTCAGTGAGAAATTTGACTGTTTTCAGAAAGAAGGTGAGTTAATGTTGAAGGTTAAGCTGGTTTTGAAAACACTTTCACTATTGAATTTGGAATTATTATTGTATTTGAATAACAATTTAGATAATCAGCTTTTATGTTCTGGTATGTATTTGGAAAACTGTATAGTTTAGAATTTCTAAGATGTGTTTTTAGTTTACTTATAATGATCTAAAATAACTGAGCAACAAACTTGAACAGTTATAGAGCTTCGTCAGCAAAAAACTGAGAGGTGCCTAGCTAGTTGGTTTTACATTTGTTTAGATGAAGGAATATTATTCTAGCCTTCTTACTTTGAACAGTATACAACAATTTAATATCCTCCTGTTGATCAAAATAATTATTTTAATTATCCCTGACACAGTTATTGTTCACAGTTATCTAAACAGCAATTTGATATGAGATTTGATTTAATGTGTTTTATTAATACAGTTCAGTAAATAACAGAGGACTTTCAAGAAAGCCTATTGTAACTTGGGCCATAAGCTTAGTACTTATTTTGAAATAAACTGAAACAAAAGGTACTATGATCTGATTTGTTCACTATATTTCACATAATAATAATTGATAAAGAAATATAAAGGGAATAATATGTCTGGCAATTTTTTGGTAAGTTGTTTTAATCTTATTTACATGACTGTATATACTGTATTTTTTTATTTCTGTTGAATACAATTATGACACCATTGGATTTTGAAGTTGAAGTTAAAGAAAGAGAAAGAGAAAGAGAAAGAGAAAAAAATAAAAAAAGGTTGAAATACCTTCACTGGGAATTGAATATTTTGAACCCTGTTGATTCTAAGTCTGATGCCCAAACCAGTGCTCTACCAAGGTAATGCAGGTCTTACAAGTGCTGAACAAGTACGCCACCCAAAATAAAAATTAAAAACCAGAGCTGAACCTCAACTTTGTCACAACTTTACTGTCATGTTAGTTTCAAGCTCAGTTACTTGTTAGTTGAACACAGTTAAGGAGAACTAATGGCTTCAATTGATATTTTTTTCTTCCTAGTTGTTTTAACAGATTATTTCTTCTTGCAAGTATTAATTATTATTGTTCAACCAACCTTTGTAGAGTATTGTATGGACAGAGTTCTTAACAGCAGTGTACTTTTAATTAATATCTATGTCTAGGCAAGTTTTTGAAGTGAAAACTGACAATATCACACACAGTTTGTCAATAAATAATAGTTTATAAACTCAAAAAATAAGTGGTGTCTTGTTATTGGATGAAAGGGTTACATTATTTTCCGTTATATACCAAGGCCTATGCATTGTGAGATAGTATTGTCAAGACTTTGACAAATGCTTACAATTATGGACTATGAACATTACTACTGTATTGTATGCATTCTAGATGCTTGCAAGTGTATTATGGTATAACTTAGTTACCAGTCTTTCATTTATTTAACAATTTTTTATATAGTGTGATTTACATAACTGTGTTGCTCATTTTCTGCAGCTGTTGCTCTGTTTATAATAACTATATTTAATATTATGTTATGTTATGATTATTTTCCTAAAAGTGATTTTAATCAGTGATAATGTTGTTAATTAATGCAGGAACAAAAGGAAGGGGATGCAGAAAGGATCAGGATTTTTAATTTAGTGAAGGTAAAAGTTTTATCAGCTGCAACTAACGTAGTAAAACAATTTGTTGTGGGGCTGAACAAGTTTACTTTGAGAAGCAAGAAGTAACATGTATGCTATTAAAACATTGTACAGTATATATATACTGACTAATTTTTGGTAACTCCAATTTAAATAATATTTATTTTAATAGTATTTAGCAGCCATTTTCACATATTATGTGCAAAACATATCCTTTCTTGTGACCTTTCCACCTTTGAGAAATTTATTTTCAAAAAAATGTTTTAAAACTTTTATCAAATAATGTTAAAAATACTCACAAAATTTCAAAAGTTGTGAATGACTCCTTTAGAAGAAGACTGAAGAAAGTTACTATCAATGATAACTTGTGTTTAACTTGTACTCTTATGATTTCATTAATGGGACAAAATCAATGGTAATTCTTGTCACTTGTTACCTTGAGGCTTGTAGCTGCTGCTTCTTTTACACATGTGCATGTACATCTCTGGGCAGTAGCTGAAGCTGTCTTGTTTTGTTACATGTTCAGACGGTTTGTGATGGTCAAAACAGCAGGGTAAAGTTATAAAGCAAATAAATTAATTTGAATTATGAGTTGACTTTGAACCATATATTTTAATTATTGCTCTTAGAAAACCTACAACATACTGTTGCAGCAAAAGTTGAATTTTTGAATTATGATTAATTGCCATGTTTTCCTTTTTTCCCTGTGCTCTGGACAAGCTACTTTCTCTAACTGTGTTTCAGAGTCTTAAAGCATAAACAAGTAAAAGTTGTTTCAATAAATAAATGTAGACAAAGTGCATTATTATATGTTTCCTTTTTGTGTACCTAGTTCTTGACTACGTTCAAATTTGTCATGTAGTGACAGATTGATCAATGCTACGTGTATCATCATGTCACTGACAGTAAAGTTGAGAAGTCTATACATGTTCATGGTTTGAAAGTGATTATTTTTTGTGCCATGTTTACTGAGCCTACCTGTAGGTCTTTATATCATACTATCAACCTTCTTGATACCTTTGTTGAATTTTTTGATTTTACAAGAAAGTAACTGCCAAGTTCAGGGTGCAAATTAAGGACCCACAAATGACAAAAATTGGAACCAAATATCGAAATTGTTGGCCAGTAACTCAGCAGCCTACAAGACAGTTTAAATTGAGACTTAAATGGATTGAAAAAGCTTAAATTCTCATCTCCCAAATGGCAAGAAACTTAGAAAGTTTATTGAACAGATAAAATCTCACACCCTGAAGCTTTGTTTTCAAAATCCTTGTAATTTAGTCTGACTGACTTGTACACATGAGTGTGGTTTATACACGTAGTGTACAGTTAGTAAATCTGAAGAGAAAGTCTGAGCTCATGCTTTCATTCATAGGAAGGTATAATGACTGTGGAGGAAGCAATGAAATATGCAGAGGAAATAGGAATTGCAACCACTGCTCCAAGTGCAGACATGGAGGATAAGATCTTCAATTTTGGGGTGTACAAATATGAGAAAGGCCGCACAAGGTGTTCTAGAAGAATTCTTCAGGTACATTCACAACTATGCTGTTATTGATAATTGTGATTACACTTGTCTGGAAGTTATTTTTACCAGATTTAACATGTATTTGTTTTGTTTTTTTAATTGTAATAATAATTAGTGTCAAATGTTGCACATGAAATAATAATAATATTAGTTATAATTATAATTGTAATTATTGTAATAATAATTATTAATAATGATATACAGCTGTATATTAGACAAGGTAACAACTGAGCTAAGTGTCATACTCTCTTATTTTGAATGATATTTCTTTCAAGAAGAGTTTTAACTGCTTTGCTAAAATAAAGCCATTCAGTGACTTTTTTCTGAGAAAACTCTGACTAGGTAGTGTTCTGGGGATTTCCTTTGATGGTTTGGGTTTATTTTTGTTACAGTTTGATTTTCAAGAAAGAGTTCTATGTAATATCCAGAAGGGCAGCCGAAGTAAGACGTTTGAGTTTGCAGATATCAAGGGATATGAAAGTGAGGTGAGCCTGACTACTGTACATGTACATGTAGTGGGTTACCATGGTTACAAGGGTCTTCTTAGTCCAGGTTAATACTTGTGAGGTACGTATAAACGTAATAGAATAATTAACAAAGGAAATAAAAGGGATACCAAGTGTGCCATGAGGTGGAACAAGCTCAAACCAAGCTCCTTTTTTGTCTATTAAGTTTGCCATGGAACCTGTGAATGTCAATGCTTGTATCAGAGGTAAGAATCAGATTTAGTCATCAGGCACTCCTTTAACTCTTTAAGCTCCAATTGTGACATATGATGTGTTGTGATTGTCTCCTAAATTGGATCCATTGTCTCCCTTTATAGAGTTTTGGAATTTGTACTGGTATTGCAAGGAAAAGAAAGACATTGATAAATTGCTTGGGCTGAAAGGGATAATTAAATCCCCTGGTTACTCTCACTTACCCGGAGTTGAAAGTTGTACTTAATTTCTAGTTCTAATGTTCAATTATTACATTGTATTTGTCTTTCAGGATGGTGTAAGATTTTTCATATATTTTGAAGACCACGAGGACTATGAGTTGGATGCCGACAGTGTTGAGGAGAAGAACAAGGTGAGGAGATGTAACTAAGATGTCGTACATGTAGCTAACCTTGTTTCAACAGAGGCAAAATGTATATAGTCTAACAGCAGGGGTTGGGCTCAAAAGGAGTAATTTCCAAATCAGTAATCTTTTTATTGGTATGTTTCTCTCTGCATGACCCCTCCCCCTCACTAGATGCACAAATACTATAGACTTCTGTTTTGCAGACAGTTTTGGATAGTTGATTAACTCAAACACTGAATGATACAATTTTGGCACACAGATTTGTCGCCTTCTGGATCAGATTGTTGACCTCAACTTGACCGATGAACCAGATGGTAAGTGCATGGCTGATAAATATTGCCCAGGGGGTTAAGGGGATAGAGGATAAAGTCAGACTGTTGACCTCAACTTGACTGATGAACCAGATGGTAAGTACACGCAAGTGCTTGGCTGATTATTATTGAAGGTTTGAGGGAGTTGGGAGATAAAGTCAGATTTTTGACCTCAACTTGGCACTTGAACCAGATTGTGGCTAAAATGAAGGTCCTTTCTTGGAAAACTTTAAGAACTTCAACTTCCTTATTGTTTTTAAAACTGTATTGAAACACACCTACCCTGTACATCAGAAAATAAGACAATTCTGAAATTCTTAACTTACAGTTGTTTTTAACTTTCTGTTCAATTATATTAAACTTTATTGTAAAGATTTTGACTCAGTACTTACAGAGTTGGGAAATGGGGAATAACCAACAGGTGAAGCATTTGGTACGTCAGCTGTTCCTGAGCAGAGAATCATCAAAGAAGGTGCAGTGGAGAAACGAGGACACAGTGCTGCTTTCATGATGTGGCCCAGGTACAGTCAACTCTGTCCAGGACTGGTAGAGCAATAATGATTTGGGGGTCGGCAGGAGGGGGATGGGGCACACGATTGAGTGATTTTGTGTGTGCTGGAGGTGCAAGCCTTTTTGGGGTATCTGGAGACAGGACAAATTTGAGAATTTGTGCTTTCTGAGCACATTTCCATTGTCTTTCATTCACAGCCAAGGAGCTTTCTAGACTTGTTTTCTTTTTAAACTATGAAAGTTCACTTGCCTTGCTGGCATCTTAACCCTAACCCTAACCCTAAACCCTAACCCTAACCCTAACCCTAAACCCTAACCCTAACCCTAACCCTAACCCAAACCCTAACCCTAACCCTAACCC
>JAOBYE010357094.1:0-14810 GCA_025403585.1 Parazoanthus swiftii
ATCAATGTAAATAGTGTCTTTGAATTTTTCTTAGATATGGGCACTTTAAAAACAGTCATTATTATTATTATTATTATAATTAACAGCATTATTTAAAATAACTTTGCTTAACTATAAAGCACTGCAATAACAAATTAAACTACCTAATTACAACAGGTTTATAACTTTTGTATTTATACTTCCTAAGAGATATTAGAACTAAACTATCTGTACTACTACGGGACTATCTATGAGGTTAAAATACCGACTTGTTACTAATTTCAGCGACTTCAACAAGTGTAAAAAATCTGAAACAAAAAATTGTTAGAGAAGAAACTAAGCCTAAAACAACCGTAACACATGACAAGAACTGAGCTAACGAGACAACCAAAAAGAAGAGATAAAACGAAACCATCCGTACAAGGTAAACATAGACGAAAGCATCAAAAAGAAGAGCGTAGGAAAAGATTGGGTTATGTTAATAAATGGTTTCGCTGACTCAAATCTCCAACTGTCTCTAGCTCATAACTTGTGAAATAAACAAAGCATAAGGTAAGCACAACATAAGGATGAAATAGGTAGTGTGAACAGACGTGAAATAGCATAAGCATGAAATAAGCACAGGCGCAAGAAAACAAAACGAACCGTCCTTCTTGGGCTTTTTTTGTGCTTGTTTCATGCTTATTGTATAATGTGAACAAGTTCGACATCGACATAAAATACGCACTAGAAGACGCTTGTGCTTATTTAATAATAGTTCACACTACTTATATTATTTTTATGTTATCCTTATCTTATGCTTATGCTATTTTTATTTCACAAGTGTGAGCTAGGCTGTAGTATTTCATTTTTTTCTGTAATGTTTTGTCTAATATTATACAAATGTTGTAAAACTGCAAAATATAATTTTTAAAAATAAATAAATAAATAAATAAATAAATAAAAACATAAAAGTAAAAAATATAAACATAAAAATTAAAAAATTAAAAATATAAACGCAATCCATAGGGATGTACAGAAGCATCGGACATACTTGGTGACTAGAGCTCATGCAATGCAATTTTGGTGTCGTGATTCAGTTCTTGTTTAAAGCTGTTTTTTTTTGTTACTCTTACACTTGTTTCTGGCTCCATCGTAGCGTCTTCGCCAAATATTGCTAACTTCCCATTGCCATATTAGCTACGCAATAAGAAGTTGTTAAATTAAAGATTCAAATATGTAAAAGCTTATGTTTCTGGCAATGGTTACATAAACCAAAACATGCACAGGTCTCAAAGATCCCAAGTCTGCGATAACTGGTATGTTCAAAACTGTTTTGCTGAGACTGGACACAGTTTGTCCTTTGAAGCTGTAAGGACCTGTAGGTCAATTCCCACAATAGGTGTTGGAATCATTTGGTTAAAACTGAGTTGTAATTGGTCAAAATGGAAAAGAATTCACGAAATCAAGAGCAATAAATGGTAACTTGGAAGAAGTCGTACACCAATCATACAGCCACTTCCACAATATTTAATATCGCACCTGTAACTATTGTGTCTGGGCAACGAGTGTCGCACTGGGAGTCCCCTTTTCTCCCACTTGGGATCTCATCAAGACAGTAGCACTTATCACCACTTGTCCCAAATTGGTTTGTACGTTCTCCACAGAACTTGGCGCATTCCTTGTTACTGTTATAACTGTCAGTCCTTTCCTTAGAGAATGTCGGTGGCATTTCGTAGCACCCCACATATGAATCATCAAGTTGTCCTTCGATGGAATCTGCGCCAAGAGACAATTCACGGAGTAGTTTATGTTCTGTCTCTAATACTCCATTCATACCAATCACTAAACATGATTATTTAAAACTTGTTCGGCTGAAATATGTTGCCGTGGTACTGTTGCGTGTTCTTAGGTGCTCACACGTTGTATAAAAAGCACTTGAACGTTGTAACGATGCAAAGATTTTAAGCCGTTCTGTGTTTTAAAACTGTCAAGTTATTTTTCAATCATGATTAGTTGAAACCTGTTCAGCGAGTAGTGTGAAAACGGCATAAATATACAATTAAAAACGTGTTATATAGTAGAATAATTTGTATAATACATTATTGTTGCCAGCGGGTTTTTTGTGTACGTACGAGCCGAAAATATTATCAGCTGGTTTAATAGACAATTAGAATTATGTATGATAATAAGAGCGTTTCCATCTTCGTATCATTTAGTAAAAACGTATTTGTTTAACTTAGTAAACCTAAACAGAAATTCACAGAAGATCAGTTTCTCATCAAAGGAAGTACATTTAGTATCAAAAAGACTGCTACGAGTTCAGAACAAACAATCGAGCTTTCTTTATTTTAACAGGTAGATATTGTAAACCTGTAGCGCACTTCCTCGCGAAAAAACCCATATGCAAGTTTAGT
Source organism: Parazoanthus swiftii (assembly GCA_025403585.1). Taxonomy (NCBI): domain Eukaryota; kingdom Metazoa; phylum Cnidaria; class Anthozoa; order Zoantharia; family Parazoanthidae; genus Parazoanthus; species Parazoanthus swiftii. The sequence continues at coordinate 2,376 of JAOBYE010357094.1, forward strand.
ATCACCTATGTTATAAAAGAAGAAATCCATCTACTCTTTAAGTCGATCATGTATGTATGCTGACTTCCGACAAATGTTTTTGAAAAACCTAACTGGCATTCTAGAAATCTACCAGATGATCAAACAAACTTTATTTCACATCAAAAAACACAAAATACAACAGTTATCAAAGCCCTTTAAATGCACAAGTGCTTCTCAAAAAGAAAAACCAGTAAACTAGTGGAATTATGACCAAGTATTAAACGGTATAAACAATTTAAACTGATATCTTATAGTTAAAGTTCCTGTGGTTCAGTATTTGTTTTATCAAAACATACAAGTTAATTTTATTTTTGTATACATGTAGATAGTGGCCTTGGTTTGGAGAGACCCACATCAATGAGCCCGTCCCCGGAGTAAAAAATCGCTGTAAAAAACTGTTTCTATGTAGTGCTGACGGCCTCAAATAGAAGCGAAAACAGCCGTCCATTGCTGCCACTTCCGTGATAGCTTTGCTGCGCATGCGCAATTTTTTGGTCTTACATATGCTTATTCAGCATTTTGCCTTTGTTACTGTGATGTACTTTTGTTTTACTTCCTGTTTTATGTAAAGTTAACTCTTTAGAGTTTGAGCACTCTGGACATACAGAAACTCAGGTTTAAAATACTTTTCTGAGCTGTACTGATTAATGAGACCTCAGAACAGAAATGATATATACACATATACATGAATTTATTATTCCTCACCGGAAACGCTATTGTTATACTGTAAAGCTTAGTTGCTGCAGTTGTGCGCTCGGTGGCGAACATCAGACCAAAATATAAGAGTTGGGAGTGGTACTCAAGGGGCTTGAAATTAGTTCTCATGCTAGCATTTGGCGGAAGCTGGGAACTTTTGTCTAAAAACAATGATTAGTTTCCACGGTATATAGAGATAGGAATGGCTCATCATGTAATCATTGTTAGTCGTTAAGTACTGGAAGTGTTGTATTGAAATACAGTAAATAAGACTACTGTTGTTTGAGAGTCTTTGAAGATAATTAAAAAGGTTATTTGGCGTGTTATAGAGTGTGCCTACTTTCATCGGATTTGAGACGTAAAAGTCCCTTTAAGCCCTTCCCGATTACAAAAAAAGCCCTCCCCGAATATAAGCATATTAAAAAGTGGTCTGAAAGTCCATCGCCCTTCACTCAAAATTTTGCTGTGTTTCGTCACGGTTTTCTCACGCAGTGTGTTGGTATCCTGAAACGCTTTTTGGGAATGTTAAAGTATTACAACAAAGAACAATGACAGATCTAGCCATCTTTTGAAATGCGAGTGCTGCATTATTGAGTTTCATAGTACGTGATTGGAAGAGGTTCATTGTGTTAAAAATAACATATATACAACAGAAATGTTAGTAAAAAGACTAACGTACCAACAAGTTTGCTTTTCTGCTTGGGTTTCAGCTTTGTGTAGACTCTGGTCCCATCCGCAAGACATAGTGCCGCCAGAAGAAGAAACACGGCCAAGCAATTCATTTGTAATCTAACCTGAGCTGCTTTTTGAATTGAGTTCTCCTAAAACTAAATAAAGTATCACAGTTTATAAGGGTTTCAAGAACACAGTAAATTCCTTTTATTTCGAATCAGTATTTAATGTTTTTAATGTTCCATCAGATCTTTTACATTTATTTTTTGACAATGGTAATCTCAAAACATAAGTAGCCAAAGTATTTTAATTGTATGATTTTACGGTAAATTTTGTAGATTGAAATTTTGTATAAAAACATCCGAATAAACTTTTTCTTGTTTTCGTCTTGTACATATTATGAAACCTCCTTCTACGTTACCCAGTGTAAAACATATTATGGGTGGACTGCCCGTACCACCAGTTTTCCACGGCAACTTCTCTTTATCAATAGTAATTTCACTATTTGTAAAGCGCAATCTGGATAATGAAATGTTCAAATGCGCTTATTTTCAAAAAGGAAATCTCTGAAGTTTGTACATTAAAAGTGAAAAATCTCAGAAATAGAAATCCATGTCAATGAAAATGTTACTCGAGCAAAAATAATTTCAGTTGCGCCTCAAAGGATGACAAAGAAAAGTTATTCCTGCTGATACTACTTTTGAAGAACTCTAATGCCCGTATAGAACCCTTAACAGCAGACTGTAATTTAGTGGCAGCTCTTCTTACCGCATAAATGGTAGCTAATTGCGTTAAGATTTAACACTCAAGACTTACCTTTACGGCGATAGGCAGAAGACACTGAGTAAAATCTCAAGATGGTTCTTCTGCGGCTTTCGTTATTTGATCGAAGAACTGCACACTTCTTTGGGTTAAATACGAAAGATTACAGGTCAACAGCAGGTGAGATATTCCGAGAATGCACCACGTTATGCTTGTCAAATAACTGACCCAAGCTTGGTACAATATCACGATGATTGAGCAAGACAATGGACAATATCTATTTATTAACTGACCAGAAAAGCATTTTCAGTTAGATTTTAATGATATTTGTTCTTGTTTATATTTTGTTCTTTAAACAATCAGTAACTCCAGTTTCGTACTTACACAAACAGTTCCTTACCCTATCCTTTAAGATCCTTATCTGTGAAAAAGGAGGTTTTCTGAAAGTTAAAACGCTTCAGAAGGTATATGTCATATTGAAAAGAATGCAGTTGGGAACATGCAAGTATTACACAGTTTAAAAGCAGTTTTTGCAGGTGGAAAATATCTTAATTGGATGGATAGATTGACAGACAAATTTGACCATATTGAAATATTATTTTAATTGCTACTGCTAACAATAGTAATCAAAAGTTGTAGTTCTATAAAAAAAGGCGGGTTTGAGAAATTCGGCTAAAGGCGTGCAAGTTAAAAGAGTGTTAACTATCCAGTCTTTTACAGATGATAAAGCAACTTGAACTTTTCATTTTTTCCTACATATTTAAGCCAATCTCGATTGCTTTCAAACTGAAAATTTGAACCTACAAGAAAAACACCAGATAAATACGAAACAACTGAAACTAATATTGGCTTTATGTCTTTTACTAGCCAATTATGCAGGTAGTAGGGAAACGGTAGTTAGGAATCGAGGCCTTTCCCGATCTTTTGTTTTTTTACACCAAGGGAGAATAAAACACCTAAACAACTTTGTGGTACTTATTGAAATATACATTCCTTGTTTGTTTTTCAGTCTCGAGTAAAAAAACCATCTTTGAATTATTTAAAAACTAATCATAGTTTCACTTTGTGTTTACAATATCGTTGCTCTACAAGAGGGAATTGTATTTTCATGCCAAAATGAAAAATCAGTAACAGTGATCTGAAATGCTTGAACTGAATGTCGGTAGACAGTCGACGTAGATATAGACTCAAATTAATATAATGAATGTTCTTGGGGCAGTTATGACAGCTCTGTAGTACACTCAAAAATAAAATCAGTCTTAAGGAAGACACGAAATATCTTCTTGAAGAACGGAAGAAACTCTTCAAAAACACAACAACCAGACTAGGGTTTACAGAGCCACTGTCTGAGCTCTTATTCCGTAGGCATCCTTTAGGGAGTGTTGAAATTGTAAAAATGAGCCTTTAAGGTAAAACTATATCCAGGCTGATATAAGGGCAAACAAAGTCCAACTTTTCGGTGAATTGAGGTGCATCCTTTTCTCATGAATCAAAAATAATTAAATAAATGCGATTCAATCAGGCTATGGGATCTCACGTTAATGATCGTTTCCAATAGGTTGTCGCAACGGTGTTGAGAAACTTAAAAACATTTTGTGACAAAACATTTCCAGTCAACATTGGGTTTCATGATCTTAAAACTGCGAACAGAGTCGGCTGTAATTTCCAGTAGGCGGTATTAGTTTCGTATTTAGAGTTCCGTTTGGCATGTCTTTCCTGCGTTCGCTCGCAGTCATGTAAACCTGCCGTCCCAGAGTGGAATGCTTAATTTCTAGCATGAAAAGCATTCTGAGGCGAACTATCAAAATGACGCATGCTTCCAATACAGAGGATTTTATGAAACGAAGCTGTTTTGTCCATTACAACAGAAGACAAGGAGCCGTAAACTTGGTATATCATCCCCATTTCAGACGTAAACTTAATGGAGCTATAACTTTTTCTGTAACTGCAATAGTATTCTTGAACTTTGAACCCTCGGTAAGAGAAGCAGACGCAGTACATCTAACAGTTTTAGAAATAGCTGTTTTGAATATTTGTCCAGCTCAAATAGTCAACCGTTTCAATATTTCAAATTTAGACTTTTAAGGTTTTATCGAGGTTACAAGTTTATCATTTTTGAATCTCACGTGCCACCCTCCATAAAGATATTTGACCAATATTATTATTGTTATTGTTGATGTTGAATCATTATCTCATTATTTTCTTCTTCTTCTTCATCATCTTCTTTTTCTTCTTGCCCTTCTTCTTCGTCTTCTTTCTTGTTCTTGTTCTTTTTGTTATTATTATCATCATTATATATTATCATTTTTGATAAGGTAATTATTGTGTTCGAGACAAAACAGTTATCAGGCAATTTGAAATGTCTCAAATGTTTCCATGGTGTTTCATTTTAGCGATTAGTGAAAACAAGATTGAGGTTTTGTAAAGTGACGTGATTGTCTCTTGTATGTTGTAACTTCAGTAGACGTTTAAAACCGCTCACAACAGTCAAATGTTCAAATACATTTTAACATAACTTGAACTTTATACTGTTTTAACCTTTTTGAGGCTAAAGTTTATATCACAATGTATTCGCGTTGTCCTCTTCGAGAAAAGAGTTGAAGATTTCATTTAGTTTGAAGCTACAAATCTAATTAACAACTTGCAGGTAAAAACAGCGGGTGAGGTATTATGGAGAATACACCACTTTATGCGTGCCAAATATGGACACCATAATATAATATCAAGATAATTGAACAAGACAATGTGTAAAACGAGGTTCACTTGCCTTTCTACACTTGAGAAGCGATATATCATACCAAAAATATTGCAGTTCGGGGCATGGAAGTGTTGCACAAATTTAAAGCACTTTTGCAGCTTGTAAAAGTTGTAATTGGGCAAATATATTGACAGACAGACTTATCCGTACCAAAATCATAAGATGACTTAAAACAATGACAGCTTTATCAAAAGCAGAGCTCCTCATATTAAAAGAGAAGGTATAATCACGTAATCTTGTACAATACACCATTTTTCATTCCCTTGTGGGGGTTAAAAGTCATTACTCGGTCAAATTTGAGCTCATTAGTTCAACATAAACATCACTTTTAGCCCCCATGAGGGAATGGACCTAGCAAAAATTTGCATTAGAAAAATGGTGTATTAATCAAGTCATTCCTCGTTTTACTTTCTGTTATATTTTAGATATATACAAACCCTGTGTTTCAATTTTTGGGTTCTTAGATCTTACTGTAAATAGTCGGGCAGTATAATATAAACAGTACTTTAAAACCAATCTCTTGAGTTTTTATCGAGGTCAAAAGCTGATCAGTTTTAACTGTCACGTAACACCTTTCCTAATAAATAAAGCTGATAATTGCAGTTATGAATACTAGTATCATTACTATTAGTAGTAGTATTTTTATTACTTTTTCATTGTTATAAGATATTCAGTCCGCGTTTCGCTAATTCACTGGTCAGAGGGAAATGAACGTCCCAAGTTGAGGCATTTCATTTTATTGTGCTTATTCTAAGTTTATGAGTGCAATGTGTTTCATGGCTGCTCTCACTCAGTGACATGTAATCTACTTGTGCTTGGTAGTGTGCATATGCTTGTGATTATTTCGCCAGTGAAAGTCGGCCTTACTAGGACATTAAATAGCATCGTGTTTTTTTCTCTCGAAACAACGTGGAAAGTTCCAGATGTCCTCTGAGTCGTTCTTCCACTTTTCAGGCGAAGATGGTGGGCGTACATGTTGTTCACTGAAGGTATCCCATAAAGCAAAGCAGGTTTCGCAAATGATTATGCTCCTGCTGTTTGCTGTGGAAGGCATATGAAAATATCGTAAGTAATTATGTTACCAAGTTTGATTTCAATCCGTACAGCGGCTTTGTCGACGCCTGAAAGCGCCGCTTCTCTTAAGTATTGCTTTTGGACCAAGGCAGCGTAATTCGATTGACGGATACTGCCTACTGAAAGTTAAGGGAGCAAACATAAATCAAATTGTTGCATGGCAACAAGACTCGATCTCCAATGTTTCTTCTCTTTCGTAGCAGATGCATTTCCATCGTTTATCGACAAACGTTACTTTGTGTTAACTGGTATTTTCAATTGTTTTTTGCTTTGCTGTGTGGAAAGTTATCTGACGATCGATGTGTGACGCATCTGTGAGGCCAAGATAGCTTTAATAAGAGGTTGGTAGTTAATTAACACCTGGTTTAGTAAACACGACAGGTGCAGGATATTTTCCTCCCGAATTTCGGTATCAGGTTAAGATTTTAACTTCTGAAATATTCGTTAGAAGCGTGAGCGAGAGTTCAAATATGTTGATAGACAGTCTTTTCAGATAGCCCATCATACTGTCCTGAAATTTTGGGAATCTTGAAACCTTTCCTATCTTTTAGCTCATGTTGCCAAATTAAATAGTGTTAGGTCATTTTAGTGGAAGCAGTAAAAACTTTAGAGGTTTAAGATAAAGAATTGACCACTTTTTGCCTTAACGTTCTGTCAGTTCAATCCAAAAAGAAAAAAAAAAGAAAGTCAATGGAGGCATAACTTGGCAGATTCCTCCTCTCCCATCCAATACGCACGCATTTTGTTCACGTTTTCGAATAGTTTTTAAACTCTGCGCCCGTCTACAGTCTTTCTTAAACATTCTAACATTCCAGTGAATTTCAATGTTCTCTAGAGTTTTTAGATTGGCAAGTTTTCTCAAGTTTCATTTTTCTTTGTGCTTGGGTGTATTATCTTTTGGCCAATAATAATCTTGTATCTGCAGTATCGAGAAGCAGGCGTAGCTCAGTTGGTTAGTGCGCGGCCTTCGGCGCTGGAGGTCCCCGGCTCGATCCTCGGTGACTTCAACATCTGTTTCGACTTTCTTCTGATCCGTGTAACTTTAAATACCCGTAAAAAGGAGCACTGACAGAGGAAGGGGGGTAAAGTGCGCACCGAGGGCCACAAGTTTATCAGTTCATTTAAAACTGTCACGTGTTACCCTCGTTAAATAAGGTCGCTTTACTTTTACCTTTTTATCTTGTTCTTAACAGGAACAGAAGTTGCACAAAATAAAATCACTGCCCTCTTACGAGCGGTTGAATGCTTAAAAAGCTTAAAATAATACAATTAAAGCTGTATTTAAACCAAACGTTTTACCTTCTAACCTTAAGAAATTTTCCATATCTTTATGGTTCGTTTTAGATGTGAATTTAGAGTCCTGAGAGGACAAACGTTTGAATTTGAAATATTTTGCTGTATTAATAAGCGAGGTCATGCACGTATGTGAAGCAGCCCTAAATACTTCTGTTGTCTAATATCGGCTAGTTACGTCGTCGGCTGCACACACAATTTACAGATTACATATGGCGTGGTGAGTATGCATATTTCGTGACCAACGATAAAGCTTGTTGAAAGCGTGGAAATTTGTTGTCCAACTATTCGTACTTCGCACTAGAAAGACATACCTTTTTGTATATCTCAAAAGCTGAAAAATGTTTTAGCTTCAAGTTGTTGAAACTGGAAAGGCTGAGTAATTTCGCCTATTCAACATTTGGGTCACAAAGGCTCTTGCGTATCTTTAAGCAGAAAAACCTGATTAATGTTTGCACGAATGTTACTGCTTTGAAAAAAAAAATAACTTGATAATATTAACTACTGATCTACCCTAACAGAGCTGATATGTTTTCGTATAAACCAAGCACTCAAAAACAGACATGTTCTTTGACTGAACCCGCTGTCGTTCAACGAGACGGGTATTGAACTGAATAACGACCCTGCTTCTCTTTTGCGCAAAACGAGAAAAGAGTGAGTGTTTAATCAGCTGAGCAACGTCGCCAGCAGCTGCTCAGTTTACATGTATCATCACGAATGTTGGCATTCCTGGGTAATGTGTGGATCTTATACATATACAATATCTAAATACAAAAACAGCTGGTTTAGGTAATCTATTTTATAATTCCAAACTCGCGCAGATTTTGTTTCATCGTGAGTTGGATTCGTCGGAGTGACCAACTTGATCTGAAACCGACGGAACAGAAATCCTCTTTTTTATATATTCTATTGGGTGCTCTTAACTTAATTGTCTTAACAAAGTCTGAACTAAGGGCCGATTAGTATTATTTCGAGGGACGAAGGGTTTGATTTTTAAAAAAATATCCCATAATACATAGCACAGTATGTATAAAGTTAGGCGTATTTCAGATTTTAATATTTACTAGTGAAGCTTTTGAATTGTTATCAGCTCAAACGTCTGTCCGCGAGCATTGGTTAAGTAAAGATCATTATCATTACTGCTATTGTTATAATAATAATAATAATAATAATAATAATAACAATATAAAATTATTACTTTATTATTACTATCCTGCAAGCAAATGAGTGAAAGAAACAAATTTCTGCAGTGCCAGGTTTGAAATTGAGTTTCTGCATTATTCCATCAAATTAAAATACTTTACTGCACCCACACGATATGCCCCGCCCTCTTAAAAGTCGAATGGTTGGCTTCTCATACAAAACTTATTGTAAAAAACTAAAATAAAACGAGGGAATACCAATATTGCACAAACGTTTCCTTGTCTTTTTGTTGATTGATTACTTTTTCTTGTACCAAACTGAGAACATCTACGCACCAATTTTGGAGCGGCTTAAACCTAAACCATATTCCGTCGATCTTAGGTTTCTGTCATCCGCGCTCATTTTGTAAAATTAAGATTCAATGTCATGAAACAAAACTAAGGAGAACATCCGTATCGTGACATATTTTAACACCTAGTTATACATGCCCATGCTGTTAAAACAAAGTGCAACAAAGAAAGATGTTAATTCATTATGTACACGATCAAGTGTAGTATCATGGTGAGACACACCATTTTACTGATCCATTCCCCCGTTGGACCATGTCGGTCAGATTTAAGCTGATTACTTCAACATTGCCCCCACGAGGGTATGGATTTAGCGAAACTTTGCATTAGTAAAATAGTGTATAGCCCTAACTATAAAGCTTGTACAAGGACAAGTTATGGTAACTGTCCTAAAATGCTCATGTTTCTGATATTATACGTAAACAATAAAAAAGCAATTCTGATATTGTACGTAAACAATTAAAAAGCAATTCTGATATTAAACAGAAACAGTGAAAACATAGTTCAGCTGTCTTGAAACACAAAAGTTGAGTTAACACGACAGAATAGTTGGCCAGCTGTTTTGCAATGCCAGTCCGTTTGGACGTTTTGTTAACGAAAAATCAGTTTAACTGCGTGTGAAGACAAAGGAGGACGTCTTTGTTGCAAATACTGAACAAATAGTCTTGGGTATAAAAGACCCTTGGTAGTTATAGGTCAACAATTTAGCCAAGCTACCGTGCCAAGCTACTGAGCTAAGCTATTGAGCCAAGCTACTGAGCCAAGCTACTGAGCCAAGATGTGGATTCAGTTTTTGTCTTTTGTGCTGCTCTTTCTCCGCTCCGCTTCCGGAGACGATTCATTTGCTTTGGTAAGAGATTTGGGTTTTCTCTAACAGCTCCGAACTTTTACAAATTATCGGTCTTACTCGTGGTTGTCCTTCAAATTTGGCTAGTAACTAAAAAAACAATTATGGAGCGACATCAAAGGCGCTACTTATTCTTTAGTTTTTTGCTTAAAAGCATCTGCTGTTATAGTTCTTTCTGATGTTGATTGAAAGAGCATCTAAAAAGACTGAACTCGAAACGTAGATTTCTTACTTTCTTACAAACTGTAAAGCAGTTTTTTTTTTCTATTTTGATGAATAAAACACCATTGCGTTAATTTATCTGGTGCAATAACATAGAGTTAACATAAAGTTTCCGTAAAATGTGAAAGGTTGTTAGTGAAGTGTTTTGTTATGTACTCATCATTTTTTCTAAACGTTTTTTCTTATCAATTTTTTATCACTAAAATTAGATTAGCATGTACCCTTTGGTGTTGTACGCACCAACAAAGTAACACTTTGATTACAATATTGCATTTCTCTTTTTCAACCCCCGTAATTGAGCATATGTACGCATAGTTAATAGAGAGAAATGGTTATGAAACTCGACAAGTTCTTTGTTATATGTTTTTGTTCTCTATGTCATTTTTCGCTGGTGTTGACAGTGCACAAAACACAAAAGGTAGTGAAATGCAAATAAAAAGCTCATCAGTAAAAATACTGAACTCATACTTTGAACAAAGAAATGTGCACTGTCACGGTTCGTTCAACCTAAAACAAAGCAGCTTTGCACACTCCTTCCGAAGTTTGCTGAGCTTCACAACCAGTTAGTTGTATCAACTATGATCTATAGCTCCAGCTAAGTTCACACTACTGTTTCATTCGCTAAGTTTTTGTTTCCTCATGTCTCAGGATTACCTCAACAAGTACCACTACATCTCACCAACGCGATCCGGGAACCATGACGTGGCGACAGCGGTAAGGAGATTCCAGGAATTCTTCCATCTGCCGGTTACCGGGGAGATCGATGATGCAACCCGGTGACAGATGGCGAAACCGCGTTGTGGACTGCCCGACCCTGTCGAGTCCGCTCGCAACACGCGATTTGCTACATCCAGCAAATGGACAAAGGCAAACTTGAAATACTTCATTAAGGTATGGACGTTTTAGTAAAATTTGGTAAGGAATGTATCCACAGTTCCTGAATTTCTTAAAAAGCAGCATATCTGATTAATATTTGTATTTTTTTAGTAAAGTGCAACGAATAGTTATACCGTTCCAAACATTTTTGGAAATCAACTCTAAACTTGAAAACGAATTTGTTATGTTGATAGAACGGACATGGGTTTGTTTGTTTTGATCCAGTTGTATAGGTAAATGACGTTGTATACAAAAGTATTAGAACATTGGTATTGCTTCGTTCCCTTTTTATCTTGGATTAGACGGAAAAAGTCCTTATTTTATTCATTCATTAACGTATTACAGACATATTGATTTACTAAAATTACATGAAAATAGCTCAAATGAATATACTCTCCCTTTTTTTGTTTCAAGTGTTTTAAAAAAATAAGCCCCATTTTGAATTAAAATGTTTTTCTGGATGGTTTTTAACAGTTACGAAATATTCAGTGCGATATTTGCGTTCAACTGATTGCTTGAAACTTGCAAGAGTTGGTAAAATATTTTTCTTACGGCATTTCTACAGATGAGATTTGCCTGGTACTTTTACGAAATTTAGTGTTTTTTGCTCGGTATCAAGAATTCCTAATATCACACTTTGCTGGAATAATTATATTTCGAACTATGATACTATAGGCCACGGTATTTTTCAAATTCTGTCCAAGAAGAATTGGAATACGTACACTAGTAGTACTGATAAAATAAATGGTCTCGCGTTTCGCGAAACACTTCACTGAAGGTACACGGTGTCTTGTGACATATCCGATCTCTGGTAATTGCGAGTTCAGGTATAATATAACATCTTTTAGTGTTTAAAACTGGAAGCTTTGCAGGAATGTTTCAGATAAACTGTTTTTGCTAGCTCGTTTTGATGCTTCATTCTTAAAATACCTTTAAGCGATAATACACGAAGTACTTAAACATTAAACTTAGATCATGTAAATATATTCATAAAAGTTTATTATAAAGTGAACTTGAAATGATGCCATCAAGACATCGAACAATGCTCGTTCAAAATATCGCTGAATCTGATTTAGAAATGAGCATCACAGCGTTTTACTGTTGCGATAGTTCAATAAATGAAACAGATTATTTGGTGTCAATATGTGCTATTTATTTTTTATTTATACTGGGGCGTCACTGAAAACCAAGTATTGTGACGTGGACTTATTTACTATTGTTTTAATGATTTATACAATAATAACAAAATTACTATTAAAAAATAACAATAAAACAATAATAACAGTAACAACAACTTAAGTTACATTTAGACCATTGTAGTTTTATATATGTTTTGGTTACGTTTTGAAAAGCTCAATGGAAGAAAATCATTTTCAACAAACAAACACAAGCCCATCAATTCCCCAACACAACTGGTTCTTTTAGTTCATGTAATTTTCGTTAAAAAGGCCTTAATTTATTGTAGCCTTAGATTGCCTTCCTTTTAATCTCCAGACTGAAGCACAGAGTTCACAAGACAGTTGAGTGATTCGAAGTAAAAAATAATGTATGCAAAAATTTCATTAAGTAATAGAACAATCACCAAAGAAAATAGGAACAACTCAAGTGCACTGTGGAAAACACTAAATGAAATTACTTCACGGAATTAAACGGCTCCTATTTCCTGCATTGAAGCTGATGGTGTTGTGTATTGTGAAAATACTTCAATGGCTAACATCTTCAAC
>JAOBYE010357315.1:0-14810 GCA_025403585.1 Parazoanthus swiftii
CAAGCTATACACGATCTCTGGTTTTACAGAACGTGTACAAGCTATACACGATCTCTGGTTTTACAGAACGTGTACAAGCTATACACGATCTCTGGTTTTATAGAACGTGTACAAGCTATACACGATCTCTGGTTTTACAGAACGTGTGCAAGCTATACACGATCTCTGGTTTTACAGAACGTGTGCAAGCTATACACGATCTCTGGTTTAAAGGAACGTGTGCAAGCTATACACGATCTCTGATTAAAAATAACGTTTGTACGCAACGCACGACCTCTGGTTTGAAAGAACGTGTGTAAGCTACACACGATCTCGTTTTTAAAAAAACACGTGCAAGCTACACCCGATCTTTCAAGATTATCGAGCGACGACGGTTTTCAGTTGATTGGCCGCAAACAAATCGTCCAGGAAAGTTTCAACAAGTGCTGCATTGATAAGTGCTATTTTTAAAAATATTCATTTAGTTTGACTCAAAATTCTGTATCAAGCTTATGAACCATTTTCTAAATCAGATATCTTAACAGGCCCGTAGGCAGGATTTTTGTTGGGGGGATGCAAATTTCGTAAGCTTGGACTCTTTAAAGCGAAATTTATGGGACAAACACACTTATGGCCATTTTTTTTTAGTCACCAACTGTTACGAAAAACCTATTCGAGCTTCTTCATCGTCTGATTAAACCTCCAAATGCGGACCTTTTTGGGTCCGTGGGGGGGGGGGATGCGTACGCACCCCGCGCACCCCCCTGCTTTCGGGCTTGTCTTAAGAATGTACTTTTAATATAAGTAAACTTTAACGTATGTTTAAAGTTTTTCTATCAACGATTGTACTTATTGTTGTTTTAATTTCTCATCATCATTATTTCTTCTTCTTCGTATTATTATTATTATTATTATTATTATTATTATTATTATTGTTGTTGTTGTTGCTATTATCATCAGGGCATACTTGAACACTTTCACTTTTTACACTGGAATCGTTTGATCAATCATGGTTTTGGGAATACCACCCAACCACCCCTCCCATAAACCAAAATACAAACAAACCCCAATCTAAGGGAGGGGTGAACGCGACACTTTCAAGAAACCTGGATTAACCCGGCAGGGATATTGACTCCTGCTTAACTTATAAGCTTCTTTCTAGAAAACGTTGCAGTATTTCCAACACAATATGTCATCTGTGATGTTTACAATGGAAACAGCAACACAAAGACTCCATTCACTACTCCGTCGGTGCCTAAGAGTAAGCTAAAGAACATCCATGTTCTCTAAATTTATCTTTCTGTTCTCAAGATTTACCATTATATTTGGTAGACTTTTCCCGTAGCTTAATTTGTGACAGGTATAGCGATGCCAAGGATAGTACACATGGTTTGGTCGAGGCCCCATGTTTCCAAAATATGCATAAAAGTAGCTGCAAAACGGATAATAATTGAACCCCATCAATCACTCCGGAATCCCCGCCTAGATCCTGGATTCGGCCTAGGGTGCGTAAATGAACAGTGCGATTAATTACAAGTACATCTAAACTCAAATAATATGCCAACTATTTGAATTTATTTGTTTACGCCATTACACTTCTATGTTATAGCTAAAAATATGCCTCACTTATTTGTTTTTAACATTAACAAAACACACGGCCAAACTCTGACAGAAGACTAGTGTAATCTTTTTGCGAACTGTCAAAGGGCAATGAATCCACTTATCACCACCATTTCACACCTTTAGAAGAGGAAAGATGTTTGGATGTATTAACATTGCCCTTTTATAATCACCGTTTATCTAGTTTCATTTCTCTTACAAACCTTTGACTTATTTAGATTCTTTGTCCAGTAAAATACAACTTTTTTTCAGATTTTCTATAACCTCCCACCCTCGCCAACAAACTAGGCCACTCCGTCTGTGATTTATAGCAGTATTTTTCTAACTAGGAGCTGTAACTGAAAGAGGGGTCACAGTTGCTTTCATAAGTTGTTCTTTCGTCTGCTTCCATGACCCTGAATAACTGCTTGCATGTTTTACACCTTAGTTCAACCATAACTTAGCAATCTGTTTCTCTCAGTCTCTCCAAGTTATTATATGCTGCTGGAATTGACATTGTAGATGAATTATTTCTCTTCCCCGAGTGCGTTGATGATGGTGGCTTTTCAACATCTTCGTTACTTTTGTAGTTATGCTGTAAAGTAGATAACGGATCACATGCCTTAGAATCCCGCCTTTGTGGTGACGATTCACTCAACAAGTTTTTGCTCTCATCCTTATCAGGTATACTCGAGCAAGCACTTTCTCTGACACAAGCTCTTGTAGCTGTATTTAACAAATCAAATGAAACAGACCTTGGGCTCGTATAAACAGGAATTTTTCTACGTCTAGGTTTATCTTTATACGTGTTTATTTTGCTTGAACTTTCCCTTTGAAAAGATCCAGTTTGGTAATAAGACTCGCCAGCGGTTGAGATGGGATACCCAAGCGAGTCTTCTTGTTTTCTTGAAAACCCTTTGTAACACACCATTGACATCAGTAAACGTTTGAAGCCCTGCCGAAAGTCCTGACTGAACAAACAGTATATTACCGGATTACATACAGAGTTTGTATACGTGAAAAGCCAACAGACGACTTTCATTAATTGCAGGTAAGGGTTGCTTTCGTTTTGTCCAAAATCAAGCCACATCCACAAAACTTGGTTTGGAAACATAAAAATAGCAAATACTACAACTACCACTATAAACATTTTCGTAGCTCTTGCATTTGGAGTCTTCCAGAAGTTTGTGGCTTTGCTAAAACTAAGTTTCCGAACAACTCGCGTTTTAGCGTCAGAGGAATTGCTGTACTTTCGCTTGTCTTTGTCTGTATAACTTCGAATAGAGCTCTTCCTCATCTTGTATGTTGACAAGCGAAGGTTTTTGAGTGCTAACGAATACATTACCACCATAAAAATTAGTGGTAGACTGTATTGAACAAGAAATAGTACAACCGTGTATGCCTTTCTGTAAGGAAAATCTTCAGGCCAGTACTCGTCACAGCTTCTTCCCTTCAATTCCAAGGCAATGACATACGGCACTACAAACAGTAGTGATACAACATGAACTGCGATTATAATCAACTTTACATGTTTCGAAGTGAGTTTTGCCTTGAATGGATGCATAATAAGTCGGTATCTGTCCATTGAAATTGCAGCTAGCGTGAGAGCCGCTGCTGTACTTGAAAAGGTTGCACAAGGCCAAAGAAACTTACACATGAAAGATCCATATGTCCAAACATACCCTCTTTCTTCCAGGGCGAAATCAAAGGGAATACTAACTAAAGGGGTTACAAGATCACAGACTGACAAGTTCAGTATCAGTAGATTAGACGGTGTTCTCATCTTCTTCGAAGTACATATGACATATGCCGCCATACTATTCCCAACTGTACTGCATATCAAAATAAAGAAATAGAAGAATATCTTGATTGCTTTAAACTCTAATGTCGCAGCGGGATCCTCGCTATTTTCTTTACCATTTCGCGGCAAAGTGCCATTAGACAACATTGTAACGGGATAGCAGGATTTACCACAAAAGTACACAAATCTCTGTTGCGTGTTTATCAGTAAGCTAGGGATGCCAATCCTCTCAGATTCGTCTTTGTTTCGTCTTCGTAGACCCTTCCAAAAAGGTTAAGACTTAAGTTCAACAAAAGTACTCTTCCAGAGCATTCACTGCGCTTCGAACGGCAATGTTTGAAAAATATGTTACTATTTTTAACATGTTTTGAGAGCCGGACGTCATAGACTGATAAACTTAAGATTTGAAAGTGTCACCTGTTATCACAAACGGATAGCGCGTCTAAACAAAACGGTATACACCATACTTCAACATAGAATACGAAATTTGCTTAATTGGTATCAGAAGAAATTAATCTTTTAGAAGTACTCTTATAAACATGTCCAAGTTCGCAAAACTAATTAACGTTTATACGACAGCAACATTTTAGTTTTTTGACAAATAAGCGACCCCTAGCATGCAGCAAAGTTGTCTCTGTTGTTCCTAGACTGTCCTTAGGCAACTCTAGACAAAGCCACAAGTTTCTGACATTTGCCTAATGCTGTTATACGATCTGAGTTTCTTAAACATTATTTTACTATCATTTCCATACCCTGAGCTGGTAGTCTTAATAAGCCAGAGTGTTCCATTTTAAAACTGTTGGTCGCATTTCTATAACTATATCTTCTAAATTTTGCCTCGAGCTCCACAGAAACAAAATATTGTTTCGCCATTCTGCATCTTTACTAGCGGCACAAAACTGAGACAAAAACACAGAATTTAGTTTTTGGTAAATACTTTATAGATAAAATAGCTTTAATAATTATAAGTACATTATCGGTTAACATGAGCGTTTTCGATTGTTCCTACTTAACCGATATTTTCTACTTATTATCAACTATATAAAAACAGCATGTATAGTATATGCCGTATAACCCTCTTTGTAATTCTGGAAGAAATTAAAGTCATTAAAATATAAATATATATCACAACTCTATCTTATCCTCCCAAATAATGACACACGTTCTCAATAAATTGTATGTACATCAAGATTAATTGGTTTTATATTGATTTATATATCTACCAAGTATGTATTCTTCTCCCAAACTCTTTAGATAAACGATGCTTGGACTCCAGAATCTTCCAGACTAGATTAGTTTTTACTCCTAGCAGAAATCACAGTTAATTATTATAATTTCAATAATTCTAATTCCATTACCTATATTTATGATGGTAATGGTATCTATATAAAGATACATGTTGTTGTTGATGCTGTTACTGAAGGAACTGCAAACTTTGTATCGCTTGTCTATCTGGTAATCCCCTTGAAGGTCAAATAGTCCACACCTAACTTAACAGCATATTTAATGTTTGCTTGTCAACGTGGAGAAAAGAACCCCCCGCGTGCTTATGGTTGGTGTGTAAATAACCGTTTTCAAGCAAATCTTTGTGATGCAAGACTTCTCACGAGATCGGATGGCAATATTTTTAACCATCAAGAACTTTCTTGACATTCAAGTGATAACTACCAAATCTGGTGGTGTTTTATGCGATTTATTTGAGATCTGCAAATTTCCAGGAAAATTTTGCGCGAAATGTAGCATCATCTGACATGACAACGCCGTTTTCGACCCTTTCTTTGTTGCGTTTTATATTTATAATATGAAAATATGAAACTTTGCATGCCTCTCTATCTCTCTTTCCTTTCTTCTGCCCTGCTCTCTATTAAGTATAGCCATGTGTTTATTATTTGCTTGGTTAACGTCTTGGCCTTAAATGTTCCAACCAAGTATTTTGTCAACGTAACCTGAAGAAAAATAGTTACACCGGGCCATAAAAACGCTTGACTAATCGTCTCGCAGATTACCAGAAGGTTTGTAGTCATGTTATGCAACTATCACGCACTACAAGTAATCGTGAGATTGAGAGCATAGTAATGTGCAGGGTAATGTACTTGAAAAGTTAGACACAGTGGCGAAAACAGGAAAGCTGCATGACAATATCTAGATCTTTAATTCATTCAGTATGTACATGTGGTGCGTTTTGTTAAAAATAAGTATTATAATCACCAATATGCAATATTTTGGATAATAATAATTATAATAACAGAAATTACAACAGTAGTATAATTATACTTTTGATATACAATTATACAGTTCTTATAAACGAATAAGAGTAAGTCACGTCAATGCTTTTAAATTTAAGACAAAAACTTGTAAAAATATCAATTTCGTGGAAGTGTCAATAATATATCATGATCGACAGTTTAACAATACTCTTATCTAAATTTTTCAAATCGTCAATAGTTTGCGATGGTCTATCAACTGTTATGTGGAAAACAGCTATCAAAATCCTTGAAAAATTATTTTCGCTTTTGAAAATCATTTATACGTTAATTCTTGTTGAAGTAAAAAAGCAGGCATACAACTATATTTAGTGAGGGAATACAGTAATATTGAAATGGAAAACTTGTCTGCTGCTATGTTGAGTTATAGAAGCACACGGAACGTTTGCAAGTACACGAGAGAAGTGCTGGGGCAGCACGGCGAGGATCAAGTTTTAAAGTCTCTTCACACTTTTCGAGTGTACCATCAAACTCCATTTCTATACTCAACAAAACAGGCGGACCCCGCCTTTTCTATATTTATTTTATACAAGAAAAGTTCAAATAAACAATTAGGGCAAAAAGCAAGTTACCCTTTAAGCTGTGTTACAGTAAAAATCATTGCTAACAACATTTCCAATTAGGATAATTTCATTTATTTTCAAATGAAATCGCACTTCAAGATGATTGATTTAAACCGGCAGAAAGCGGTTTATAAATTTTTCAAAAGTAAACCAGTTTGTTGTTCAAATAAATAGCAAAGAAATATAAAGACGAGTTTGACTACTTAGCTGTGCACGACACCTGTCTGTTTCTTTATCTCAAAACTTCGGGCGCAGCCTAAGTTTCATTCTCTTGACCTTTCGAGCCCAAAATACTCCACTTTCCCTTTGTGCTTGAGGTACCGATGAAAATATATCAAGTGTCTACGCGAAGTGCTTAGTTACAACATTCAGACCTTCAAGTACGTGAGTTCAAAGTCTTTCTTGAAACTTGCTTTAATTTGCTGCATCAACTGCAAATTTTGAAAGATTTGGTGACTTTCTGCTCCTTACTTAGTAAGCTTTTCATCTGTGACGAAATCTCATTTAAAATAGCTGAATCACCCTAACTTGTGTCTTCGCACTTTCTACTTTTGTTTCATCTTCATTCTTTAAAGCACATTGCCGAACTGAATTGTAAACTATCATGAATGTTATTTCGAATCAAAAAGTCAGTCAGTACAAAAGCAGTATAAATAATTGCAATACTAGAGGTAGAGACAACACCCACATAGGGAAAATCTCACCTAAATCAGGCCAGAGGGCATCTGTTTATTCTGAGACAATGCTGTTTAAGTTCAACAGACATCATCTTGAGGTGAAATCTGATTCGCGGTGCAAGCTGAATAACGGTATTATACCGAAAAAGTTGACCTCGTTTGTCAAACTGAAAATATTGACATTTATATAGCTTATTTATTTCAAGCCTATATGTCCAAAGCCTACTACATTGTTTGCTTATAATAATATAGTATATAATAGTATATAATAACATGTATAATTTGCAGGAAAACGCAGTCGTATTTTACATTTTTTACAAACTCTACAAGTGCAATGTGACCTAAAAGAGCTATAGTCCATTTTTTTTTTACTTTTAAAGAACTTTTCTGCTTTACTTGTCACTCGGCCATTCGTAATTTTCTTTACATTGTTTGTAACCAAATCTCTTGTTGATACAGAAAGCTTTTGTTTTGCTTGTCTTATGCCACAATTCTTGTATTATTAGATATTTCGTTCTTTTTATATGTGCTTAAGCTCCCAAGAAGAGCCATAAACGATCTAGACAAGCATTTTCTTAGCTACCAGATGGGGTGTGTTGGGGTGCGTTGAGTTAATGATTATAGTACTTATATAATAATAATTATTCTATATTTTTATAATAGTACAGATGACAATAATATTAAAGTCTCTATACATTACGTCCCAATCGTTACGATACAATAAAATGTTATTGAATAACATATGCACCTGTTTATGTATAGATCGTGCAAGCATACTTTTGCCTTTATTATAATATATTGGATGGCCAGACAGGCTAACTGTGTTTATGGTAGCCCGGTCAACCCTTACTACTGACTGAAGAAGATATTTTAATAACCCCTTATTTATGTTAAATGGCCCTCTTCTTTTAGAGTACCATATCTACCAAAAAAGGGTGTTTTCTCGAGAAACATTATTGTCAAAGGTAAAAACCACATATATTTCTTCAGGGAAGCTCTTTGTTTTGTTTTCAGCTATGTAAACTATTCTTCTAAAAGGAAAATGCTCTAAACTGACCTACCGATCACTGAATAAACATGATCAAACGTCTACCCATTTTGTGATTAGCTATGCACCCACTGTTACACTTAATTTTCTACGTTTTGCAATAACCTAGTGTTCATGCTAGAATTTACAAATGTCCTTTTTGCGTGTGAAATAATTGTATGGAGCTGAAATACTTAGCGTTTGAGCCAATTGATGTCTTTGTTTGTCCAACTTTGTCTTAGATTTTCTTGTTTGACTCACGTACTTCTCACGAACAAGTGGTGAACTCATGAACAGTTTGTCTCAAAAAAGAGATAGATCTGTTATAAGGTCTCCTCAACTTTACATGTAAAAATACTGGTATTCATCTCATGCAATTTGGCTAATAGTATTTTATAGCTTCTGAGAGGGAACACTTTTCTTCCTCATTGATATTAGTGACATTGACAGCTTTCTAAACGAAGATTCGTTGCTGATGTCCCCAGTACCGGAATCTGCAATTGTAAATCCTTTATGAGTTAAGTCGCACCTCTTACAGCACGTCATGAGCCGTTTAAGTCCATTTCGAAATTCGTGACTAAAGATGAAGTAAATCATGGGATTACAAACACTGTTGGTGTAAGTGAACAACCAGCAGATAACTTGAATGGCTGGGAGATAAGGATGAGAAGCATTGTCTCCGAAATCCAACCACATCCACAAAACTTGATTCGGAAACATAAACAGTGCAAACACTAGCACTATGATGATAAACATCTTGGTTGCTTTAGCATTCGGATTTGTAAACCAGGCGAACCGCTTACGTTTTACTGGAGCAGGCAAAATTTCTTTTGTTGACCACTTTCGCACGTTGTCTGACGAAATACGAAGACTTTCTATTGCTAAGGAGTACGTTACGATCATGAAGGTCAATGGAATTGCGTATTGGATTAGGAACAGAACTAATGTGTATGCTTTTCTGAAAGCAAAACCCTTAGGCCAGTGTTCCTCGCAATTATCTCCATTGAGTTCCAAAACGTAAATATAAGGCAGCACAAATAACAATGACGTCAGATGCACAACGGCAATAATTATCTGGATTGCTTTTGAGGATAATCTGATTTTGAACGGATGCATAATAGACCTATACCTGTCTAACGATATGGCAGCTAGAGTTAGCGACGAAGATGTTGCTGATAATGTTGCGAATGGCCATGCAATCTTGCACATGACTTCTCCGTAAAGCCAAACGTAACCGCTCTCTTCCAATGAAAAGTCAAATGGAATGCTAATCAGAGGAGTTATCAGGTCACAAATTGACAAGTTGAGAATCAGAAAGTTTGACGGCGTTCTCATCTTTTTTGAGCTGCATATTATCCAAGCCACCACGATATTTCCAAAAGTACTGCAAATTAAAATGAAGAAATAGAAGAAGACTTTTGTTGCTTTAAAGTCGACCGTTTGTGTAGGATCCCATTGAGAAGAACCTTGTGTCGTAGATAAGTTAGTGATTGCTGTAGTGCCATTGAAAAACTGTGCAGAAAAACTTGACAATGGATCACCAGAATTCATGACCGTTGGTCGTCCGACGCTTGCTTTACCTCTTTACGACGTAAATTGAGTTAAAAACTTTGTGTTATTTAGAGTAACTGTCTTTCCACGCCAACGACTCCTATTTCAAGAGAACAGAAACAAGCCGCCGTACTCAGAGGTCAAGGCACGAAAACTGCCAATTTCTTAATTTTCGTGATTGTAATAACACATATTAACCGTTTTGATCAACAATAAGGGCCAGGTGGCTTATTAAGGTCAGATAAAACAGATCTCCCGAGGAGTATGTCGCCTTAAGCAGATTCACACGTTGAATGATCAAACTTTCATAATTTGAAATGTTAGACCAATTGAAGTATTCGTTGTGGAAAAGAAAGAAGAGGAAAGCACCACTTGCTGTGATTCCACCGCCATAAACATTTTCTAATTGGCTATAAACACGTTGAAGTACCAAGTAACATATGTTGGCTTTTCGGATGCCGACTGAACAGACAAAACATAAAGATACTCCCTACCTAGCTCTCATTTAAGATTTTAACAACTTTATGGCACTATTAGAGTTCAGTATAAGCATTCTTAGATAATAGAGACACTTAAAGAGGGTACTGATAACGTAAAGTTTCAATTAGTAATCCCATTCGATAGGTATTTAGCATGGAGGGTTTCAAAGAGCTCTATTAACACATAACCTACTTGCCCTAACAACATTTAGTTGAGGGAAATATGTATTCGCTTTTTAATTTTAATTTTTTTGTCCCCTAAAAAGGGTCACTAGAGTCAGTGGTTTCAACTCTTCTTCAATCTATAGTATACTTTTCTATGAGCTATTGCATGCAAATACAGCGTAACTAAATTGGCTCATATTACGATATATACTGTATATTAGAAAACAAGCGATAATTAGCTGCTTGTTTTTAAACCTCTTGTCGGATAACTTGGACATTTAAGGCAAGTTCCGGTTGAGACAACGGGCATAGTCATTTGTCTACTCATCACAATTATTTTATAGGTCAGGTCATTTATATTATGCGCTATTCCAATCTTCATGCAAGGAATCTGTTACTATTAATTTTATATTTTCAAGTTAACACTTGAGGCAATTAGCCAAGGATAAATACTATCATATCAACGACTCTAAAATTAGTTTACTTCTTGTTAGATTCCTTTTTGCGTCAACCAACCTCCAAAAAACCCTGTACTGACAAAGAAAGCAGTTAGTTTGCCAAATCGAGGATTGTCCTTATCGACTGATCGCCAAAACACTTAGTCAAATAACAAAGTAAAGTAATATTACTTATTTTAAATGCGTGTGGTTGAAGCTTCTCGAATAAGATAGTTTCTTTAGTTGTTAATTATTTGAAAATTTTAATACTAAAATATTTAGATTATTAGTCAAGTTAAATATTTAATGACAAAATTTATTCGATACTGATTTTTCGAACTTGCAACTTAAACTGTACTTGAGACAATTTAGCACAGCTACTCGCTCGTCAAATAATTAATATGCTATGAGGAGCCAGAATTAAGGTAGATTGGTTTGTTCACAAAATAAGGTGCACTACAAGAAGGTCGAAGATAAGACTTGGGAAAGTCCACAAGTCGACCTTTACTTCATGTTTCCATTACCATCAATAAAATCCATTGCTATCTTCAGTTTTGTACATTTCACCCACCCTTCATAAAAGTTAATGGAATCCTCTTTCACCTGAAAGAATTTCTATCCTCCAATCCATTTCATAGCCTAGCTCCATGTTTTTACCATTTCTAACTCACAAATGAGTGTTCGTGCAAGACATTTATCTTTGTAGTATCGTCGGTTCGCTTTTACTTTTGCCTTTTGCAGCTCGGATAAAAAAATGTTGAACCTGTGTATACATCAATGAATTTTAGTCTCTTACCGTCCAGGTTAACCCAGCACTTCAAATCGCCTGATGCCTTTTGGCTTTCACACTGTTTCTAAGAGCTTTTTGATGAAAAAAGGCAAAATTTGTTTTGTGTCAATATTCAAGCCGATTAACTGAGATTTAGCATGAACCCAATTTATTCTGTGATGCATCCACAGCTGTCTTGGGGACGTATACATTTTTTGTTGTTGTTTGTCATCATTGAGCCGAATACAATTAGGCGTGTCTAGGGTCGTAGGTGGGGGAGGGGCTTTAATGTCGACACATTTGTTTTGGTCGTAGGTGGGGGAGGGGCTTATCCAAAACTTTGTCTTACGTTGTACACAAAACAAGACTAATTTACTATAACTGTTTTAATTAACAAGATATGTTTTAGATGTGGTCAGATGTCACTTTAATATATATTTACTAGTTTCATAAAAAGGGTATATGTACACTTAGAACACAGATGGCAATGAAGATGTATGGCACGAACGCGTGCATCTAATTTTCTATCAGTTATAAGTCATTTAAACTTGCTCAAAACGCAGGAAATGATACTCTAGAGACTCTTGTTAATGCATTTCCGGGAGAGCAAGGCCGACCGAATTGACTGCACCTACACGATTCCTACCCGAAGTATCTTGAGGCTTCTGTAGCCCTTAGTGACCTTGGTATGGCCCTGAATCATGCTCGAACTATTCATACTTCAATCTTGCCGGAAAAAGAGAAACCAAAGTTAAACACCAACAACAACGTATCATGACGTAAAGAATCCGCCAGTTTTGAGTACTGGTATTTTTGAGTATGTTTGTCTTAAATGTACTTTCCAGGACAGCCCGATGTTTGCAGATGATGTCAAAACTACAACAGCTAAAGGACGGGCCATTTTGTATCGTGGGGGTGGGTGTGGGGAGCGTCAAAACACAAATAGTTGCATGCCTGCCTCTTGGCGTTTTTAGAACATCTAAGGGAAAAACAAAGGGAATGTGGAAAAAATGCAGCCAAAGATTGACAAGACCGACAAAAGAACTGATGTTGTACACGAAAATCTGTTACGTTTTTTACGTCTTCCCCTACTTTTTCTTTGACGTTTACGTGGAGTGCAAATCCTCTTTTCTCCTGGATCATCAGTATAACTATTTTCCCACCGAATTCTTAAACTCTGAACACCCCCACCCCCTCTCCAGATATAAAATGGTCCGTTGCTTACCGAGCGACTTATGGTGAACAGTTCTCACGAATTCCCGTGAACTAGGGCTTAATTTTTGTTAAATACCTTTACAAAATCACGATCGTAGTTATTCTATAACTACAATCGATAAATTTTACTCATTTGCCAGATGACCTTATCTTCTCGAATTGTGAACATATTGGTTATCCGTATCTGCACCTGTAATTCTACTTAGGTACAATTGTTCTGGAGCAGTACAAACTCCCATTTTTCGTTTAACTTTCGAGCGCGCACTCTTGTTTTCGTCACTAAAACTTATTTTTCGCTCTTTCTTGTTGGAAACTTCCTTTACAGTTGTTTTACTGGTTTTGTATTTGTTTACAGTACTTGCCTTCCGTGAAGCATCGCTAATAATGTTGCTCGGCTTTCGTTCCACTAAACTCAATCGGCGGAGGGAGATACGAAAACCAGGCCAAAGACTGTATGTAGATGCATCCCCCGGGTAGTATCCATCAGCAGTTTTGCAGCACAGTTTAGCATACAATCGCTTGTACTGAACCCTTAGATCCCTTCCAAACACGTAGTAGATAATCGGGTTACAAACGCTATTGGTATAGGTGAACAACCAACATATAATCGCTGCGGGGCGAAACAGCGGGCTTGTGTGACCTTCGCCGAAATCCGACCACAGCCAAAGGAACTGGTTCGGAAACATGAAGACAGCAAACACAAAGACTACAATTATGAACATCTTAGTTGCTCTAGCATTTTGATTAAATCGTCCTCTTGCTCGAGCTCTGGTTGTTCTGCTCTTTTTTCTATTTCTTTCCGAGTTTTGATTGCCCTCCTCGGGTTGACCTTTTGAATATTTTTTTGAAAGTATCGTAAACTTATCATCATTAACACGAGATAAGGCAGGTTTGGCGTTTTTTCCGTTCTCGGTATTTGGAGGTCTGACAGTGGAACTTGCACTTCGCATATTCCTTGAGGCCTGGAATAAGTTAGTCAAAGCTAATGAGTACATCAAGACCATAAACAAGAGAGGCAGGCAGTATTGAGTCAGGAATAGAACAGCAGTGTAGATCTGTCTGTATTTGAAGGATGACCACTCCTCTTCGCAGCTTGTTCCATTCACATGTAGAACAAGCACGTAAGGAATGATAACCAACGTTGAAAACACATGAATACATGTAACAATCCTTAAAACTGTTTTCCTACTAAGTTTTGATTGAAACGGATGCATTATTGCACGATATCGGTCCAGAGAAACAGCTGCAAGTGTAAGTGCCGAGGATGTAGCTGTTAAGGTGGCACATGGCCCAAGAGCTTTGCATAAAAATTCTCCATAAAACCATACGTACTCATTTTCCTCCAGGGCAAAATCGAAAGGTATACTAATGAGCGGTGTTAGCAGATCGCAAACTGCCAAGTTTAAAATAAGTAAGTTCGACGCAGATCTTATTCTCCTGCTGCTGGCGACAATATACACTACTAAAGTGTTCCCAGTGGTGCTGCATACGAGAATCAGAAAATAGAAACAAATCTTTGTGAGCTTGAACTCGAGCCGCTCGGACCAACTAGATTCATCTTTGATCAGTGAGCTTGAATTTAAACTGTGATTTGTAATATTTACCGCTCTAGCCATTAGAGCAAGACTTTCGTTTGACTGCTATGAGACACCGCGATGCCGTCCCCTTGGCGCCGTTCCCCTTCGGCAGCTGCTCTTGAATATGAATAACAAATAATTCGTCAAATGGATCCTCAAGCACTGTTCTCCCTTGAAATTGAAGCCTGGATGATGTTGCAATCATCTTTACACATGTGCAAACTTACAGGCCTTACATTCTAGAACTAAAGCCAAAGGTCACTTCTTTAATGAATACATAAGAACCAAAACAAGCTTAATCACAGAAAAAGAAATTTGCTAATAAAGTAAGACTCACATTTACTTACTTAGTGCTTCAATCAAAGCAATCTTCTGTCCCCGTTTTCCCCCCTCGGAACTGAAGACACCAACTTTCATAAATCTTATAACCTTCAATGCAAAATATGGATACACACGAATACATTGAATATTTGATACTTTTCCAATCGCGACAATGACGCACGAGTTTATCTTCGATGTCTTGTGTTAAGGATAAGACATGACTCTGAGATTTTTATCATGTTTAGTGCCTCCTTTGAAAATAGCTTTAAGACGTTTTTTACCTTTAGACAGGTAATTATGCGTGTCTTACATATCAAACTAATGGTTGGCAAAATGGTCCAAGCTGGTCATAAGCATGACAAAGGCCGTCCTCCCTATAAGGAATG
>JAOBYE010357426.1:0-14809 GCA_025403585.1 Parazoanthus swiftii
AGGGAAGATGATATTAAAGCCATAATCCCTCCACCACCCTTTTTTCTGTCCTTTCGATAAAGTGAATACCCAGGAATAGAGAATTGAGCGTTCGGATAACTTGAGTCAATCTTTGTTTCGCTGATGAGTGTTATGTGAACGCCAATCTTATTTATAGTTGTGACCAACTGTTCGAACTTATTCTGGATACTATTGATGTTGAGGTGACACATTAAGATGTCCTTGTCGGTATGCTTTTTGAGGTTTTCTAACTGTAAGTTGTTGGTTGAAGGATCCTGAGTCAATGAATCGCTCTCAACTCCACTGGAGATAATAGGCTCCTGAGTCAATGAAGCTAATGAATCAGTTTCCACCTCATTCGGTGGTTCCTCTCGAGCTAAATATCGCTTCGCTCGGGACTTGAAGCCGAATTTGTTCGCTGGTCTGATAGAAACCCGATTAAATAGTTGATATTCGTCGTTCATTCTTAGCTGTTTAGAAACGTAAATGTCGTATTTTTCCGACTTGACTGAAGTCTCGATTAGTAACACTAGTAGACAAACTAGTAGACATGTTAGTGATAGAACTTTTGCGGAGCGACATAAGACGCTACCAGCCGCCAACTTGTCCGGGACACAACACGAAATCGGTAATCGACACGACGATCGAAACACGACGATCGAAACTTGCGGTAGTTGTTCTAAAGAGAAAACTAAAACTGGTGGCGGGACAAAGAGGAAGCCTAAAAAAGTTCTCCGACAAAGTTTAAAAAAAAAAACTCGCAAGAAGCACGCGAAATGACCGCGTCTATGCCTTCACTGAATCCGTGTATCAAACGTCATTTTAATTTTACATATTGAAATGAAAACTGAGCAAAATCGCCAATTTTCTTTTATCTACACAAAAATTGATTTTGAATTGTTGTGTGGAGGCATGTAGACTGCTCTCAGCTCCCGCCTGCGCTATGTACCAGAACACGAATTATTTTAAATGTACAACAACAACAACAACAACAATTTTTTATTTGTACCCTTCAAAGATTTATGTGGAGTAAAATAGTGATAGTAAGAATGAAATTAATATACAATACAATACAACATAATACAATAAACTTTATTTAAGGAGGGTGACATAATAACCAATTACAGTTTTCTAACTTATGGCACCTCACGTACTTAAGGGCACTGGCCCCCAGGAATAACTTAAGAGCTAACCGAGCCAGGGGGCCAGAAAAAAAAAATTTTCTAAGTTTTTAATATGTCATAATTTTTTGTTCTTTTATTTTCTTTTTAAATTGTGCAAGGTTGGTTGACTTAGTAGATTCCTCAAAAGAATTCCAAATTTTAGGGCCCTGAAAACGTATATTAAATTTTCCGTAGTTAGTTCGTGCTTTCGGTAGAGTCATTTTAGGTCAAAATTGACACAGGCAAAGTATTGTTAGTTTTTGTTTATAAAATCCTTTGAAACTCCCCAAGCAATATCTCCAAAAGCAATATCTTGTGCTCTAAATAACCACCAGGAATGAGTATTTGAGCATGCTCTTCTTCATTACATTGCCGTTACTCTCCGTCATTAGGCTACATGAACGCTTAGCCAAACACAACTTTTTATTTCAATCGTGGAAACTAAGTTCCTTAGACAACGAGTGTGTACACATATCCGCTTTGTTTATCAAACATGTTCTAAGCTATTAAAACTTAAGATCAACAATGGGAACCGAATAAACTGTTTCAAGTTAACATGCAGTTCTAAAATTGGTTGACAATTAATGTATGAATGCTTTTTTAACGTAGATAGTTTAGCTACGCTGGCTTCTACCACCCAAAGATTGGCACCTCAGGATATTTTAATTTTAAATTGCCAATTTGAAAGTTATCGGGATATGTACACGCCCTAAAAGCGTGTACAAACAATTTTCTTCGTACCAAGTCTCCATGTACTGGTTGCAGCGGGAAATTTGGCCGCAGCAATGGGCGAAAGCCACACCCTCTTCAATGACATTATGGGATATTTTGCATATCAAGGCATTCTTCAGCAGTAATAGAATCTTGCCCTCGCCTCTAGTCCCAGCTCTGATAATTCTTGCCTGACTAAATTTTCCAAGTCGGTGATTGCCGACTTGATACTTTCCTCCCCCCCCCCCCAAAAAAAATAAAACTAGTTGTAACCTCTGGTTATATGAAGTGCGGGCTCCTGACAGTGTTGTCAATGACCTCTTAAAATTTTTTGTTTAATACAAGCAAAGGTTGAAGTGGAATTCACATTGTGATGAGTAAATGGTACTTGCTTTGTAATTACTCCTTTGGATTTTATTCAGAATTTTTGTAGTTACTTTGGAATTGGTCTTACTACAGTAATTTGAAAACCGCTCTATGTTATTTTGAATAACAACAATCACATAAACAGCATACTAAAGTCTCCAGAGATCTTTTCAAATAATTTACTGTCATTTGTTATATAATATATTAGTAATTCTACCCCAAAATCAAATTACTGGGGTCCTCCAATATTTTCCCTGTCTATCTCAATCAGAAAAGGGTCAAATTTAATTATCAGTCACACA
Organism: Parazoanthus swiftii; assembly: GCA_025403585.1. Taxonomy (NCBI): domain Eukaryota; kingdom Metazoa; phylum Cnidaria; class Anthozoa; order Zoantharia; family Parazoanthidae; genus Parazoanthus; species Parazoanthus swiftii. The sequence continues at coordinate 2,543 of JAOBYE010357426.1, forward strand.
GTTCAATGGGCAATTGCGGATCCAAGAGGGGGAATGGGCTTGTTGAAGACCGCTATGGAAATTAAAGGTCAGTTTTCATAGAGCCCTTTGGAAATCAAAGTTCCTTAAAAGGATGGGGGGGTGGGGGAATATGGATATTAAATGTAATAGTTCAATCAAAAGGCTATACAAAGTTCAAAATAAAAATACTGTAAGAGTAATGTACAGTAAATTTCATTTTATTACTCAATAATGCAACAGCCAGAGGCGTATGCACTTAAACTCATGTTAAATTTTTTGCTACACCTAAAGTGGCTGGACAGAGGTAACATATAACTATGGAAGGTGCTATCAATAAAGCAACAATATTCCTGTGCACTATTGCATTAGGAATTTTAACATTAACTCATTGATGGAGTACAATTTCTTGAACAAGTTGATGGGTACAGAAACTAGAGTCCATCAGGTGTGTCCATTTTTTCTCCTCTTACTCAACTTCGAGAATGAAATTGGATCTTGTGTCATATGTCAACTAAATATTCTCAAGCTCGCAGAGACCTTCTTTTATTTTTTGCGACTCACTGTCTTTGGTCATTCCAATTTTGGTGAGTAGACTTTCCATACAATCATTTATGGCAGTCATCCATACATTTTTCCCATCAATTTCAGCACACAGCCTGGCGGAGACACCTGTCATTGAAGTTTTCACCTTTTGTGCAGTCTGACAAGAAGGGCAAGTAGACACTTTACGCCCAGCTAAATAAGGAATTTTTTTGTTACAGTTCTTCAGCTGGCAAACCATGAATAAGTTTACTCTGTCTACGTACTTGAATTCTTTGACAGTTACTGTCTCCTGCAAAGTGGACAGGAGATCTTTACCTTTTATGTCATCTACTTTGGTATCCACCTCTTTAAATGTGGTGGTGGCAGTAGTGCCTGAAAGAGTGTTCCCAGAAAAGTTCTTTACACTGAGGTTGTTGATTCTGTAAGTTGTTGAGCTTTTGACAGTTTCAATCATATCATTCCAGATGTGTATTGTAGAATGACCTGTGCTGTCCTCAATCACACAATCTTCCTTGACATGACCTTTCTCTCCATTTCTCTTGATCACTTCTTTTGGTGGCAAGTCACCAAGAGTGAGGACTCCTTCCACATTTACAGACTGGTTGCGTGATAACTGGCTCATTTGGTCAATGGTGATGTTTGTGGCACTTGAAGTAGGAGCATTCTTCCCAGTTGGAAGGGCTTCTGGTTTGCTTTCAAACTTAACATCAGATGTGTTTACTGGCATTACCGTTGACCATTCATTCACAAAAAGTTGGCCATCTTCTTTCTCTGTCACATTAAGGATTTTGAAAGGACTGCAAGTGCTTTCATGGTGCTGAACTTCATTATGGGTCTTCTTATCGAAGCCTACCAGTTTCTTGTACTTTGTGGGAGACGTTTGCAAATTGCATTCATACCATAAGCGTTTGGTACGCTTTGAGTTCTTTAATGGCGACAGGTAATGTGCATAGCCTGGTTCAGTATCTGTGAATGATAGATAAAATACATGTTTAGGAGTAACTAGGAACTTTTATCTTGCTAGTATGTCTAAAAATTATTCTATAGTTTTTGTGAAGCAGGGTCTATTAGAAATTCAGCACATCCATATTTTAGTATAATTACAAAGTTTAGTAAAGATTGCTTGAATACTGACCAAGATATAATTCTTGAAAATTGATCATTTTTGCAGTAAAATGTATGTTGGATGGACCCATCTAGTCTTATTTTGATGTATTTGCCCATACATTTCTTTGTAAAAATAAACCAGTTGATCAAAACGTTTTGAAAAGGAATTACTTGTAAACTGGTGGGCAAATGAATTTTCAAAACATTTTCACTAACATGGATGTGCTGAATTGAATACTGGGCTTCGTTGTTAGATACAGGTAAATATTAGACAAATCATAATTATGTCTGAATAATAAGGATTATATTTTAAGAGCCAATAAATTGCATTTGCAACAACTTCTCTTCTCACAGTCAAGTTCTTGGAAGAGTTATTATTCCCTCTAGTCTTTATTATTACCACTGACAAATCTTTTGGGTACCTTGGCAAAGAATTGGCCAATTCAGTAACATTTTGAGGGAGATTTACACAGTGCCCTGAGTAGCCTCTCTGACCTCCTGGTTTTAAATAAATATGCATAATAGGCAGAGCACGAGCAATAAGCATTTCTTCAACTTGGGTCAGCCCCATTAGTTCATTTGGCACAGCAGAAGGTATCATGAAATTGTCCTTTGAGAATTTTTTAGGTAATTCTTTTTGATGCAAACATCTAGAGCACTGGTAATCTTTTACTATTTTAGATGCTTTCAAGGGCCATGCCTCAAAACAAACTTTACATTGATAGATGGTGTATTTATTTACTGCATGAAATTTGCTAATATTTTTTATTGCCCAAGGTTGTTCATGGAGATATCCATACATTTCTGAATTAAAAGCTGCTAAATATTCTTCCTTTGCTACTGTTGGTTTAGATTTGAAATTGCAGGTTTTCTTAGCTGGTTGATAAGTGTTTTGTTCACTAATTTGTTGTTTCCTTTTTAATTGGTAATTTGTCTTTTTCCTTTCAAGGCGCATCTTGTAATGCTCAGGTGATTCAATTAATTTTGATTTTAGATATTTCAGTCTATTTTTATTTGTGCCACTAGATACTGCTGAAACATAATGCAAATCTTCTAAGTATCCAATAAAAACTACCCTTGTGGTGTCACTGGCAGGTGTTGGTGTTATTGTTGTCCCATCAGGACATGAAAGCCTAGATTCAATTATATGAATCACAAAATTAAATTGGTTTGCCACAGCTTGAATTATAAGGTTATCGCACCAAGTGCCCACTGTGGCCATCTGTTCCAAATATGTTTGCCATGAACCATAGTTAACTGTTGCAATTTCTATAAACATCTCGGGGTGTTGTTGTAAATTGACAACAGCTGCATTTCGTATCTGATTATGATTTTCTGGAGTGCCATAGTATTGGTGGCTAAAGGAACGAAAAAAACAATTTCCAGAACCACCTACGTCTAATGGCTGTAAGCCTTTATCAGACAATCTCCTTATCAAGCGATCATTTGCACTTGCTATGTCAACTGAAGTGGCCAGGTGATCTAACTGTTCATTAATACCACCACAAAGACTAAATGCATCAGCAATCATGACCCTGCTATTACCGGTTGACACTCTATCAAAGCAAGTTGCCATGGAATTTCGTGCTCTGCTATTCTGGCATTTAAAATCAATGTTTACGCGTTTTCGGTGTTGTTTGTAGTAAAAGTAGCCAAAACAGCTTTCACCGTAATATCTACGAGTCCAGGATTTAAAACAAGTGAAGAAATTATTTATTTCTGATGACTTTGGCACGTTTTTTAGTAACACTTTGCATATTTTCCTTTTCTTTCTATGCGATAAATAACGTGCAAGCTTTACTTTGGGAATTCGAGATGGCTCGCGATCTCTTTTCGCTCTTTTCACTTTGTGCTTAGCAAGTTAAGGGTTTGTATAGCTCGGGTCTAATGGCTCAACCGTAGGCGTAAACTTATCTAAACTGTCAAGGCGATCGCTTGCTTTGCATTTTGGAGACTTAACCATGCTTATGCAGCATAGTGACTTAAACAACTTGTTTTTGAAAATGCTCGTTTGATATTTCATTGCTTCTTGATTAGTTTCTTGTTTAGTTTGCAAGGCTTGGGGCGACCAGACTGGGTCTGATGTCGGCAAAACTGTGCCATTGTTTGAAATTAAGCTAGACCAAAGTGGGCCATGGGCTTCTGATCCCTGTAAAGATAGCCTACATGGTAGGCTATGTAAAGATCGATTTGCTTGGACTGAACCAAGAACATGTTCACTAATCTCTGTCGGGCCACGCGCTAGAAATCTCCATATGCTTTTCAGGATTCGATCGATTGGAGCCTTGTTTTGAACGGAATTTGTAGCACGAAGCATGTCAGCTCTGCAAAAACAAATTCTCCAAAATGCAAAACAATGCCTTATTTGTGTATCTTTGGTAAAAGTGTTTATAATATTATGGAACTTACCGAAAAATACACAGATCACTCCAGCAATAACTCCAACTCCAACTCCAAAGGAGAAGAGAAGTAACGCATTCAGTACTTGAAGCCAGTGAAACTGAAACAGTAAAATTGATTTGTCGTCTGAAAAACCTGCATGACTGCATTCCGATCATACCAATAGGCAGAACATTTTGCTCACAAATCGGCCTTTGTTGTGCCAATTAGGTTTGCGGGCTCCCTATCGTCGCCCGCAATAAAAAACTAAGGGCCTCGGAGCTCCTCGTTAAGCAACAACAACAATCCTTGTTATTTTCCTTATTAATAATTTAATTAATATTGCGCAAAATACATGTAAACATATGATCAAATGCGCATTACATAAAATTAAATTATCAACATTAATAAGTTATCCAGAACAACTAAAAAATATAAAACAATGGATCTAATGGAAAGCTAATCTAAAAAGATGGGTCTTAAGTAAATGTACATACAGATTAAAATTATTAACAAAAATAAGTACAGAAATAAAGGGGACTAGCCATCTGAAATAACAACAGCTAACAGTAACAGGAAGCCAGAAGCACAAGTTGAATAAATATTATGAGGTCAAACATACGATAGCATCAAACAAGGCAGAAACACACACATTTATTTTGACAATAACATCGTCCAATAGATTACACAAGAATGCAGAAGATGTAATTACATATACATGTAAATAAGTAAGACTATGAAAGGTCTAGGGCAACATTACAGTTCTAGGTGGCAATTTTAGTACTTTTCAAAACAATGTTGTTTCATCTTTTTCTTAAACATTGCCATCGAAGATAGCTTCATATCATCTTCAATTGTATTCCATATTATAGGTCTTTTAAATCGTAGGTTGAATTTACCGTAGTAAACGTATGGAATGTAATACGACTGTTTTGCTGCAAATTTGGTATTACGACTATGAATACTAGTTGCCCTAGTGAAGTAAGAAGTTGTTTGTGAAATTTGTACATGAAAATAACAATGTGAAAAGTAACTAGGTAAAAAAAATAATTATATGAAGAGATTTCAGAGCTCGTATAGATTTGTTCATTCTTAGCAAAGCAAGAATTTGTTTGGCGGTTGAGCTCTGCAATCGTTTTTTCTAATTCTTCTCCAATCGCGGACGTTGATAGTCTGTGAAGAAACCATTCATATCATGAGCAGTTTACATAACGTCTATTACTCTATTGATCCAACAAGATATGACTATCGGTTCCAAACCTTTCTTTCGTTAAAGTGGTAGAGTGAATCTGAATATCACTTGTTACTGCTTGATATTACTTTTATGACTCCATACTTGATGTGACTTGTTCTGACGTAATATGGCTTGTTCGGAATCTGTAATACAGTGTGGTTACTTAATATTAAATCTTGCGAGAAAATCTTAACAAAAGTATAGTTACCCGGTAGTGTGTCCAAAGTCTTGCTGAATCAAACTGAACTTTTTGTCGCACCGTAATTTGTGGTATTACATCTATGACGTTATAAATAATGAAAATTCTGTTAGATAATTATCGTTCTGAACGATACAATTAGTAAGCTGATAAGATTATCTATTTTTCCCGTGATTGGTGAACAAACACACAAAAAACAAGAAGGAGAATATAAACAATGCGCCCTGCTTGAAAGGCAGCATTCCTGGCTAGATTTGTTTGTTTCAGCTGTTAGGCTTAGACGTGCATACTTATGTACACGTAACTGAAACGTTTGAAAACCAATAAACTAGCGCTGTCACCCTCCTTTAACCAATCTCAACTTGGTTCACTTGCTTCACTTGCTGTTTTTGCAATTGCCTTCACTTGAAACTGGCTGGCCTACGCCACAACAAACTTAACAATCTTACTATAACTTGTGTGGTTATGACCCGTTTGATTCCTTATAGGGCTTTTAATATCCTAGGCATTGCTCCATACTTTGTAACTTTTTAAAGAACTTAGCTTTTCGGATAAAATGCAGTGAGTTTCCATGGAATAATGTTGGTCTAACAAGTTGCTTGTGCCCGCAGCAGTTTCTGTTGGCTGTCAAAACGGAACCTATATAGTGAAATTCAGTAACTCGAACCTATTTTTCTCTCATAAAAGCCTGCATATACTTCAAACAACAGTCAACACTGAGCTACGGATAATTCATGAATGGCTGTGAGCTAACCGAGTATCTCTTAATACAGACAAAACCAATTATGTTTTATTTCATACCTCTCAAAAACGCATTGCCGACTCGTTTTCACTTCATCTGAATGATAAAGAAATAACTCAAAAAAAGTATACCAACAGATACGATCCTGCAATCTACGCCAAAATTGTTTGGACACATATGCGTCAAAACCCCCTCCCCCCTCTGCAATGTTGGTCGGGTTATTTTTGCCAGGAGTGAGTCGAACAAACTAAGTTCCAACATTGTATGGGGGAAGTGGGGGGAGCAGAGGGAATATGAACCATGTCCCAAGTAATTTTGGCGTAGATTGTCTGAGAGAGTTATTTGAAAAATGTGACACTCAGAAAATTTTGACGTAAATGGGTGTTCGCGTTACCGTTCTGGAAATCACTAGGTAAAACTAGGTCAAAGATTGTTTGTTGTTACCGTGCATAGAAGCAATGTTCTACAGTAGAATATTATAGCCTTTTTGTAAAATTTATAAATAACAGTTTTTTAAAAAACATCTTCCATATCTTTACTCTAAAGCGAGTTTAACAGCATGGTTTATACTATGCAATAGATGATCGTACTCGTGCCCGTGTTTTTTTCTGAGACATGTGCAGGGTTTTTCAGTGCGTGAGGCTTAGAAAATATGGCAAGTACACATGTTTTGAAGATTTATTGGTCATATCTTTTGCAGATTGGGTGGCTCCTAAAGGAGCCGTTTATTTTGTCCTGAGCTGTGCAGCTTTTAGTTTGAACGAGCTCTCTTGGCTTGGGTTTCTAAGATGTCTTGAACTAAGACTGTCTTCTTTCTTTTACGAAGGGATTTTCAAAGCATTTCAGACAGTTTGAAAGTAAGGGTCAATGCAGTCATTCTTTCCAGTTCAGACTTGGTTGGGTAATTATCTTGAGAAGTAGAAGGTTCTGTAGCTGCAGGAGGGGCGTGTCCAATCATTCGGGGCAACTGCATGCATTTCTCTGCTACTCTTTGCTTACCACCATTGGTTCAGAAGTCTGTAGCTGATTTGTTGTATTGTCGTGGCACTCGCCTAGCATCTTTCAACTTTTCCAGGCGTTTTTCAACTATCAGGAGGTCTTTGCAGGTATCCCACTTGTTGATCTTCCGGTGGAAATAGCGACGAAAATCATCGATTTTTTTTTCAACACCTGTGTTTAAAGACAAATAACTTTTCAATATGTCTGACATTTTTATTGTTGATGGTAAGAAGAAAACTATCTGGCAGTAAGTAAATTTGGTGGGACAAAAAGTTCACTTCTTTTGATATATACTTGTGATATTAATTCTATGTTTTTCCCCAATGAAACCATTGTGTCTCTCATTATGCAAATTCGAACTGATGGGTCCTTGTAATTTGTATCGCCATAATAAATTGTTATTAATATTAAGTATTTCTGACTTCTGGCAAGTTTCGTTTTTTGTGTCAGTGAATCTACTGGTCTTGAATGATCGTACTTATTTATAAATACCTTGCCCGGTAAACTTCTTGATTCCTTTTACATTTCTCATCAGGTCTGGAATGTGAATTATCAACACATGGATGTAGGGGGTGACAGTATTCTTGATTTCCATCCTGGTGTTTCACTAGTGTTAAGAAAGACAAGGAGCTTTCCCCAATTGAGAACAGAAAAATAGATTAAAGCTACTGCCAGGTCATGTTGATTTTTGTTGTTTTGTTATACAGCGGACACAGCAGAACAAGTTACACAGTTCATTTACCTTCTATACTAATGTGTACATACAATAGGGTTCTTGAACGTTTATACTTTTCACAACTGATGATTAATTGTCATGAATAATTTTGGAAAGACTCCTTTTTCATTTGACTTATATATGATTTGTTCACACTAAATACTACACAATATGTTGAACTTCTACTGAAGTATGTTGATGCTGATATGTTTTTTAAAAGTTAATTTGTACTTGAATGTGTATCGATAAAGCGTTTTGTTTGTACCTATTTTAAACCAGTCTGAACTGCCAAACTGTTTCAGTCGTCATCAGGTAAAAGTTGTTTACTTTTCTAGCCAAGTAAGAGAATGTAATTTTTGGAGGTTAGAATTTATCCCATACCTTGATTTCATATGCATCAACTGTGTCAGAACTTGGTTCATTAGTGGCAATTATGCTGTAAATGTCACGGAAATCCTATAAATGAAAGAACTACCTTTTTGAAAAACAAATGTCTCAACATAAATGGCAATAACATGTTACAGTATTGACATGTTACAGTATTAACATGTTATAAGTTTAATTTAACATGTTTGTAACATGTATTCAAGTCAGTTTGCTTGCTAGATTGATAAACTTCCCTTCCCCCACTCTACTTACTACAGGTTTTTGCCATTGTTTAAAATTTCTTGAAACATACCTTCCATAACTGAACAACCTTTTCTCTGTTAATAGGCGGCAAGCAGTCATGGAGCTTTTCTGGGAGTTTGCCAAGGATCTTCTTCTTGTCTCCCCCCATTAGTGAAGTCCAGTCTAGTTTTTGTTCCTTGTTGAGCCATACACTAAATGGAACACCACATGATCTGATCGTTTCGACCAGCCTATTCAGATGGTTCTGCGTTCTTTGGGAGGCAGGTTTATTCAGGTTTTCTTGCTGAAAATGGAAAGACATTTAAGACAATTAAAATGTTTGCACTAATTATTGAAGTGAGAAAAATCTTCAAACCTGACAAGTACAGGTTGCTTTTGAAAAGATTTCACTTGTTCTTCAAGTTTCTAAATTTTTAGTGATAACCTCAAAAAATTAGTAACCCGGGATCTTTGTGCCACTGTTCACTAAATACCCTCTTCATGCCAGGAACTTTAAAAAAACTTGAGAGGAGATCCGTGTTGCACCTGAAAATATATTTTTTTTTACACGTAAGTGCTTGGTTATAAATACTCTTCAGCAACTACTTCAATCTGTCTTTCGTATCTTTTCACTTCTGTCATTTTGTCGCACACACTGACATGTGTGCGGTTAGCCTTTGTAACAAATTATACTACTTCGATTCTTGAAATTCCTTTAACTTGCCTGTGTATGTCTGTTTGTTTGCTACTATGCAAATGTATGTTTTATAAATGAAGTTTCTGTTTCTTAGAATTATAATTTGGTTTTTACCTTTCCTTTGCAGACCCTTTGCAGTAAATGCACGAATTGTTGGATGTGGCAGACTTCATCCCTAACATGATGAGAAGGAACTTGTAGTCGCCCCCAAGGTACAGCTCAATTGGCACCTTCTGCCCATCAATGTCTATGTACTTGTCAGTAGCCAGTTGGTTGACACCCTTTATTACAAGTGCAAGGGATTCACGGGGAGTGTCGAAGTCTTCCTTTGCTTTGACAACGGCAACAGCATGTGTACCTGTTAAATGAAGTTAAGAATAATCGACTGTGTAATTCAAGGTATTGTCTAACAATTATAATAATTACTATAATAATAATTATTATTATTGAGGATAAAACAGATAACTCACCAATTTAAAATTTTCCTAACTAGATTAATAATACTAGTTTTCTTGAAGATTTGAGGAGTAAAACTGAAATGATATTTAGTTTACCTTCGCTGGATGCTCCTTTAATGTCATCAACAATTGAAAAGGAACACACCACAAGGCTACTGTTTCTGGAATCATGGTTCCGTCCCCTGCAATTTTCACCTATCAATGAAAATCAAATTTAAAATAATTGAGTGTGTTCTTTTCCTTTTGATTCACAATACAGGTATGAAAATACTGAAAAGCATTGGCTGCAATGGAACTAACAGTAAATGATGAGAAACCAAAGAACAGATTAAGTCTGGACAAAAAACGGAAAATTTGAATGTGTTAGAATTATCTGTAGTTACTAGTAAAAAAACATTTATAACCTTGATTGGAAAAGATACATTTGTATCCGCCTTTCTGGTTGAAATCTGTGAGGTGAAGGCAAAATATGCAGTCTTTACTACTATTAATATAGTTGTCTATTAAAATATAAAAAAATGTGTTTATTTCGTGTTACATATTAATGAAAAGTATATTACAACTGTTGAAACACATAAGACACTGTTAAAATGATTGTTAATATTATTATTTTGTTATTGCTCTTATAAAATTATTATCAATTACTGCAAGTAGTTAATTAATCCTTTTTGCCTCACCCTGTTCTTACACAATTTAGTCAGAATTGCCCGATTTCACAATGGCATCACAGCTTCATATTTTTAAACTAACTTCAGTACTGCAAGTTTGTAATGGTATTTTGAAGCTTACTAAAGACTGTGTCATTGTATATTACTGACAGAATCAAATAAATGGTGCCCCATCCCCACCAATGGCAACTTTAAAGTTCCCTTCCTTCTGCCCTTGTTCGTATTCTCTATGATGATTCACAAAAAGATAAAACCCAGCTAACTTTAAAAGAAGTTCTAAAAGATCCCTATACCTGCCATCAACTTTTTCCTCTTCCTCCAGCCCAGCACAAAGCTCTTTTCTCACATCATGCAACTCACCAATATTTATGTCATTCTTTTTCTTGATTAACTTCTGGTATGTGAGAAGCCTTGGGATACCAACATGCGGCACAAACTGGATATGCTCTTTGCCTGAACTGTTTTCCTTCTTTGTCATTGACAGAGCAGACCTAATACTATTGTACTTCATTTTACTTGTAGTGCCACCTCTTTAGAAAACACTAACACTTCTTACAAAATTTTCATCCGTGGGTTCAAAATCATTGACACGTTTTTTTTTACAATCATTGGAATAACTTTACTCACTGATTTGTGGGAATTAAACGTTAAATTAGTAAGCTCTTTCAGTGGGATTGAATTAAGGACAGCAAAAAGGCCATCATATGCTGGTTTCATGTTTTCATTCGTTGCTCCATGAACCTCTATCAGTAGTTGCTTTGTCTGTGCTCTCCTTCTTCGTCCACTTCTCCCTGGCAACTGGATTTTATCACGCTTGTCTAGAGATGTGGGGGAAAGCCGTCTCTTCAGGATGGAGTCAGGAGACATAAACTGGGATGTGACTGGTGATCTGTCACCAGAGTCATGCTTCTGAAAATCAGACACTTGTTTTGTACATTTTTACTATTTTGTTTCAGGTTTCTGTTTGTTTGTTTGTTTACTTAATTTTAATTAAGTCTCTGAATAGCAGCACAAGCCAAAAAGAAAAACATTGGAGGCCAGCTATACAGACTACTTACACCAACAAAAAAAATTTCTTTTTTAAACAATTTTCACAAAAAATGTGAGAATGACTTTAATTTCAACACAGGCATTAAATCTTAAAATATTTAAGACCCAATTTTATTATTATTAAGATTATTGTTTGCCTTTTAGACAAATCCAATCTAACTGATTTTTTTAAAAATACAGTAAAAACCCGCGTATAAGAACCTAGGTTTTTTCAAGTTAGCCTAAACAGGTTCTTACATAAATGGTATTTAGTGTAAAATTAGGCTAATTAGGTTCTTAATTTTTGTTCAAGAAATAAAGTAGAATTTTTAAATGATCTGGTCTTTAATCTCCAAAAACCAGGCATTCTTACAGCACTGAGGAACTTTTTAGGGAAAAATTAAGGATTTTTAAATTTAAATTTTAGGTAATTTTAGGGATAAAATGGCTTGAAAGTAGGACTTTTTAGGACAAAATTACAAGGATATATACTAAGATGTTGGATGTATGCTAAGTGATCTTCAAAAAGTGTATACTTACCATTATAGGCCAAATCATGATCAAAATGGCTCCTTTTGGATGACGCCACGCGAATAATAGAAAAAGCTTACCTCTTGTTAAATTACCTAGGTATAATGAATTTGCCCAAGTCAGCTGGAGGTGCGTAGCATCGCAAGGTTTACATCTGAAGCTGAATCCATTCAAATCTGAAAAATGTATTAATTTGCTCATTAACAATAACGTAACAACGGCTAACTTTCAAGATATGCCATACAATTTCAAAAGGTACCTATTCTCAGGGCATCTGCCGATGGTTGGGTGCCCGTATCCCTTCTGATTTGTACAGCTTAACAAATAATCAGTTACAACTGAAACGGTACTCCAGAT
>JAOBYE010357537.1:0-14809 GCA_025403585.1 Parazoanthus swiftii
TAATAAAGTCTGTCTGAAGATCGCGAAAGCGTGAAACTCAGAGTTACAGAAAAATCCATGTGTCGTCTTTAACTCCATTTTTATTTATATATATAATAGTATATATATATAATAGTATATATATATATATATATATACTTATGTGTAAGTCAGGATTTCATCAATTTTTACGACAGCGCTGTTTCGAGAGGGCTGTGTGATCCTCTCTCATCAGGTCTGCGAACTGGCCGTTATATATATATACTATGTAGTTATATGAAGTGGAAAGTGTTTTGAAGATAAAATTTCCATATTTATACTCTTTAAAAGATATTATTTTCGATTAGATCCGATGTATATCAACGGTTTAAATTTGAACAATAATTTCCCATTCATTTGCTGTTGTTTTGCCGCAGCTTGTTGCCCCCAAATCAAGATGGCGACAGAAACCGTGCAATGGTCTAATTAACATTGCAGATTACATTATTCAGCCACTCTCATTAATAGTCAACTAGGTTGAAATATGTTGAAGCAAATTAATCTTCTATTTAGTCAAACTGAGGGCTGAAATTGAAATCAGCAGCAAACCCTATTTTGTTTTGAGGTCGAGAGGGAGTTGGGTATGGGTAAACTTGTGTTCTTGCTTTTGTGAGAAGCGATTTGCTTTTGTGGTTGGCGAGTTTGCTATTCTGACAACTGAGTGAATGTGAGTCTGGTTTGGTGATGAGTGAGCAGCCTTGCTTTTGCGATGAGAAAATTTACATTTGCCGTGATCAATTTTAGCTTTTACGATGAGCGATTTTGTATCTGCCTTATGCTTGGGTATTTTGCTTTTGACATGAGCTTTTTGCTCAACTGTCAGATCACATGTATGTATAATTTTTCCTTCCTAAAAAGTTCCATTGGTGAGTTAGATACTTGGGATAAGACTAAGCTGCATTAGGCATTAATGTTTAATGAGGATTTTTGATGAGTTTTTTTTTGCAGTATGTTTTCAAGGACCAAAAGTGTTAACTCGATCTTTAAATTCAGAATCTTTGAATGCCGCTAACAATTCCCTCTTAAAGTCTAAATTAAGATTGCTCCTTCTGAGTTTCTTGCATGACGAGCTGCTGTTCTTTGGTGTTGTTTTGTCCCTGTGATTGTTTGCCTTAGTTTACTTGCTTTGCTGATATTCTTATTACTTAAACATTCAAAACTGTGATACATTTGTACAGTACATCTAAAAAATTAATCCAATACTAGTAGTAGTAATATCTGACTGAGCAGTGTCCCTACATTTGATATACATGTAATTAGCTATTATAAAAGTAATGTTTCTATTTATTGTAAAACGTATGAAGCACAGGCAAAGAAAAACAAACTGAAACTAAACTGAAACAAAACACCATGTCACATCAGTTTCGTCCAAGATTGCAAGTTAAGCGATTCTTCCTTTGTCTTAGACCATGGAACTCTGTTGTACAGCAATGGGCCAGTTTGTCAGGAAAAGCATTGAAGCAAAACATTTGATCTTCCTGTTTACTTTCTAGTAAGGCAATATCAGATTAAAGTCTTCTACCATCTTTATCAAAAGAAACGTCACACAGCTGATATCTTCCAATGCAAACAAAATGGCAGTTTCTCAATGATTGTCTTTACTGGCAGCAATCAGATGACTTGAATTAAGTGTAACTGCTGACTGTCATATTGAATATTCAGAACAACAATTGTGAGGGCTGCAGTCTGGGCTTACAGACATAATTTGTATGATGTCCTGCTCTTGAGGGGTTTTGCTGGATTATGTGAGCTACGGTACTAAGTACTGTCCTCGGGATTGATGCAATATACCAGATCCCAGATCCAGATTGCTTCGGGACTTGGGATCTCGGGATTAGGTAGGGACAACAATGGCATCCCGATGGAAGAATATCACCTTCTATAGGGTCGTCCCGAAACTCTGTCGGGGTTTATGCATAAAAGTAAGCAGGCTGTACATACAGTAATTCACACTATTGTGCTTTGAAATGATTAAAGTGGTGATCAGTGAGCTGACTCGAACGATTTCGAATTTTGCCCTAACTGATGCCTTTGCTGTAGTGGGAGTCAATGTTGTGTTCCATGTTCTACTGCTCCGATTTCTTAAAAAGAAGTGTGTTTAGTATGTTATTGAAACTCAATCGGGATTTATGCTGATGTAAGTAAGTGGGTTGTACGGACAATAAATGATGCTGTTACGCCTTGAAGTGGTTTCCAATCATGATCAACAAGCTGACATTGACTTTGATTGTTGCACAATATACTGATGCCTAAATCACTGTTAGTAGTTCTTGGTTTTGTATACCTGTAATCTCTCTAAAAGATAAATGACAATTGTTTTCTGCTGTACTAGAAAGTATACAATTTGTATACATGTACATGTTGAAGGTAAAGGTCAAGAATTAGCACTAGTGCTATAACATATATACTCCAGATACATCGATCTGTTGCTGGTGTAATGTTGCCTGTCTGTCGCTATTCTGTTGGTTACCTTGCCCTTCTTCCTTGCTTGTTTCCTTCTTTTTGCAACCTGTAATCAGCTAGGTGTAAGAGTGAAAGTTTTATGAATATAATCAAGGATTGATAATCAAAAATAAAATACCCTACCAATGTACGTACATGTACCTCGTAGCACAATACGGTTTTAAAAAGTGTTCTGTTGAGACAGATGCGGGTGTTCCTTTCTATTTACTTGTTTTCCTATAAAATGTGGTTGTTTATGGCTACCAAGCTAGGGTAGATATAGTTTTTTCAAATAGATTACTAAAAATTTACTGTTAGGTCTTTTAAAATGATCTATATCATTATAGTTATATGATTCAGTCAAACAAGCAAAATTTGGAAGTGTCGTTGAAGTGTCGACTGACTGTCAGCCGACATGGTATCAGCGGAATAAGTTAGGGTACGAATTGTTGACCTTAACCCATGTTGAGATATCTATCAAAAAAACAGTTATTGTAATTGTTTGCTCTAAATCCTTCATGGTATACATTTTGTATACATCTTCAAATTATTTGATGTACATACCTTTTGTATACTTTCCTGTAACCTTCAATAGTTTTCAAAGTACTCCAGCGACTAATTGTTGTTTTTTGATGGTTCTGGTTTGTTATAGGTGTTACAAGAGGAACTAGAAGCAGTAGAGAGAGAAACTAGCAACCTAAAACTTTTCAAGGCGGAGACTGTAAAGAATAGGATCTCTCTTCTTGAAAGGTGAACAAAATTTGGAAGCCAAAACTAAGTAAATCCTAATACAGCTTCTGATACATAATTGAAGAACTCAGTGCAAAAATATCCCAAGTGACGGTTTTGAACCACCTTTGACAAAGTCTCAAAATTCTCCACTTTCATGCAGTGCTGCAGTGGCCATTAGACTCGTATTACTGTATCAAAAGTAGCTAACAGACTATTCTTACTAGTAGTAGCAACCGCTAAATGCCATCGAGTAAGACAAAAACTAAATATTTAAAAGTGTAAATGCGTTTTTGAAGCAGATGTGAACAAGTTACTATTGAAACTTTTAATCTTGGATTTTTTTAAAACAACATACTTATGTGTGTGTGCATGAACTGCGAGCAGAAACAATAACAATAACAGCATGAAAAATATAAACAGGTACAGCATTGTAGCGTTAAAACTACGGGTGCACTTCTGCCATCAAGTGGACTTTTGAACTCGCCGAAATAACGTCAGCAAGTAGATATTTTTAGTTCACTTCCAGCTCAGTTTTTTTGTGTGTTTAGCCAATCACTTTTACAGTACAAGGCAATGAGTTTTGGGTAGTTACCTAGTAAAACTGCAATATTTAAGTTATAGTAAAGTTGTTTGATATAATTATTTGCTTTGCAGGTCGATCAGTTCTGATAGCGACATTTTTCTTTCTTTGTGTAGCCAATTGTGAATTGCTTTCTCTGCAGTGTTTGGCTCACTGGCTGATTTGTGGTGAGCTTGCTAGAGTAATACATGCTATTTGTGAATGCTGAACTTGTTAGCAAATTTGCAAGCTGCTTATTACCCTTATACTGTTTGAAATATGTTTTAGTTCACAAGAACACTTGACAGAAGTGCACCCACTTGTTTGTCAATAAATAAATGCAAAATAGCGCAGTGATTTGGTTGTTTTACTCACTTTTCGAATCCAGAATCTGAAGATTGACCAAGACTTTCGCTTGAAGATGTGGAAATTGAGATTTCTTTCTCTCTGCAGCTTAAGAACACGGCTCTATAATGCTGCCTTTTTGCAGCCTTGCTGCTTGTTGACAATAACCCCAGTCGACTGTCCTCTCAAACACTACCTAATAACTTTCAGTTGATTTTTTTGTGAAGAATCTCGTTCCAAAATGGCAAGAAAATCCCGTAATCCTTTCTAGCGATAAAACAGAAAGCCATTTTATTGTGTAAGATAATTTAGCCTAGGACATAGTTTAGCAGACAAAAAGCCTAGAAATTTCCCAGTATTTTGAAAGGCTATCTGTATAGAGAATTTGTCTTTGTGATTTTACAGTGATTGACTTGAGATGAATACTTGACTAAACTGCAAAATTATGGTGATAGGTCAGTGTATGACATGATTTTCTGGGTATTTATTTAATGAGTTTATTTATAGCTGATAGGCAATGGATCCTTGTTGCTGCCTTGCCTCCTTGAGTCTGGGAAAAAATTATTGTCTCTTTGCATTTACAATGTCCGAGAAGTCATAACGGACATAAATGTTAGTAGCACCTTTCAGATTCTTTTTGGCTCTGAGGATAGCTTCCCTGTCTATTTGTAATTCAGAAATTTGGCAACTATCGTTCTAAATGGTCTTGATCATGATCGGGCAGTCTATTTGGTGAGCTCTTTCGATGATGCAAGTGGTTCCAGTGTCAAGTTTGTTGGTGACAAGCTCTTGTATTCTTGCATTCCACGATTCTTGTTGCTGCTCTGGGATCCCATCGAAACACAAGTTGTTTCGACGGGATTGGCTTTAGAAATCATCCTGCACTTTGTCTTGTATTTCGTTCAATTTGAGACTGGTAGGTTTCCTCTGTTTTCAGTTTTAGGCTGTTTGCAGATTTGCAACCTGCTTCTGTACATGTGTGAATTCTAGGCTGACTTTCACTTTGTGACTCTTTCATCAGAGAATCGAACCCTTTGCTTGTGCTTTCCATGAAAGCAGACAGTGTTGCTTTGAAGGGAAATTCTTTATTTATTAGTTCCTGAAGCTGATTTCGACTGCGCATTAACCGTCATCTTGAATCCAAGGTGTGTTGTTGTACAAGTTTAGCATTGATATAATCAACAAAACTTGTATCTCAAATGGCCCAGGCCATGGAAAACATGAATATACTGATCTCTGGTTGTCTGTTCGTTTGTAAAACTGACGTTTGGGATGCAAGGCAATCTGCTGGCCCTGTACGATAAAGGGGCTTGCTTTTGCCTTGTACTATAAATTTTGAAGTTTCAGTTTTTCAAACTAACTTTTTTCTTCACCTAATCTGAAAGATGTATCATGATGGACCTGTCAGACAATCTTAGCTTTACATGTTGAATTTCCTGTCTGACATAATTATGCCCAAGAAATGCAATTTTCCAACATTATCTTTGAAAACCACTTTAGAATTTTGTTTTGGTTTGATGCAAGCAAGCAATCCATAATGTGCTGTCTTTATTATTGTCAAAAGTATCTTGACAATATTTTAAGCTCAGTCTGGGCTCATCTTGGCAGTTAGCTATAGGGCCAGCTGGCAAACCAGAAATTTATTGGTGAACATGCAGGTAAGTGATAAATACTATTTGGTAAGGGAAAAGTCGCAGATTATTAATTGATTTTTTTTCATGAGCTGAAACTTTGGCTGAAGTACTGAATAGGAAAATAAGAGATGTTTACCCCACGATCACAGTGTTGATGCAATGTCACAGTGTTGGTGTTATGTCAATTTTCTGTTCAACAACATATTAAGACAGCCTGTCAACTGGGACTTAAATTCCATTTAATTAGTTACCAGACATTCCTTTCCTTTCGTAGATTTGCAATTCCAGACAAAAATTGGTCCCACAATCCTCCCATATTGTTGACAGAAAAATTAAGTTGTTCACCATGTCTCCACTGATGGTTCTGGAAATTGGATGTTTTGACTAGATCTTCTTTAGACTTATGGGATGTTCTGTACATACAGCTGAAAAGTTAACTTTTGCTTCTGACACCATGCATGCTAATATATTAAGAGATAATGCATTGGCTATGATTTGTATCATGTGAACCTTGATCATTGTTGAA
The DNA here is from genome assembly GCA_025403585.1 of Parazoanthus swiftii. Taxonomy (NCBI): domain Eukaryota; kingdom Metazoa; phylum Cnidaria; class Anthozoa; order Zoantharia; family Parazoanthidae; genus Parazoanthus; species Parazoanthus swiftii. The sequence continues at coordinate 6,257 of JAOBYE010357537.1, forward strand.
AACTTTTCTTTCATGTATATTTTAGATAATTTCCTGTGTCACAAAAAATTGCAGGATCAACAAACTGGACGGACAGCTCAAAGAAACAAGCCAGACACACAAGGCTCTCCTGGCTGAAGCACAAAAGCGAGAAGCCATCCTTGAAAATATGTCATTGGCTTTAAGGGCTATTCAGAATGAAAACCGCTCTTTAGGAGAGGTAAGTTAAGACTGAGATTTGATGATACCAGATAAAGTTGCAGTGAGTTGAGGTTCCCAGTGCAATTGACTGCAATAATCTTTGATAATGTTGGTTGTCGTCTGGACAGTTATAATTCAGTTGTGCTAAATATTTAATATTGCTGGGGCCAGACCAGAATTTCAATTTCATTCTTCGTCTTTGGATACAATAATATAAAGTTATTGCTATAAAAATATCTTGAGAGTTTGTACCCTTGTAGGTCCGGTAGTTAACTTCTGTCAAGGGTGATATTATTGCTTTATAGAAGCACACTGGGGCAGTTTCAAGCAAACCTCATTCTAGAAGAACATTAATTGCAACAGTGCATATTAATTACATCTAATTATATACTACACTTACAATCAATTGTAGGTTGTGCAAGAAAAGGAAGATTGCTACTATACACTAGTCTTTCCTATCATATGAAAGATGTACAAGTTCATATTCAATGCCATACTGTAAATTTTCAAATTAATATTAACTAATTTAAAATTTTGTGACTGTCCACCTTCACTGCGGTTCTTTCATCTCGTCAGTTGTTAAATTGCATCATGTTACTTTTTGTGGAAAACAGTAACTAGTAATGAGGTCTTGCTCATTGTTTCCCCAAGTACTGTTGTTTCTCTTTTTTACTTCAGCTAAATCTAAAACATTGGATAACTATGCAATTAATAATAAAGAATTATTAATTAGGTCCCCCAGTGTTTATTTCCGACTTGACTCACCTTTGAATCTGTTTATGATGCTGTGTGGGCTTTCTAGCCATGGCTTGACAGTCCGTGAAACCTCCACGTGAAGCCCAAAACTGCTTGGCGGATATCTGTTGACCATGTAGTTTGCATCCTTAAAAAACCGACTTTTTTTAATTCTACTGAAGAGAGGGAGGCAGCTTTGCAAAAATCAGCGTATCATTCTGACTGACACCACTGCCAGCACCTCTCCTGCCGGTAACACTGTTGCTTCACACCCAATAGCCAGCAAGTCTTTTTTCTGTAGCATGCCCATTGATTGCTGATCCGTAGTCGGCTGCACTTCCTCACCCTGAGTGCTACAGTGTACAGCGTGTTCAGTCCAGCTGTTTCAAGGTACTGTAGAATGTGGTGCAGTGAAAATGTGGAAGCCTTTGTCAACATTATACTGATCCCACTCATCCACCCATTGGAAGGGTAGACTATCCAAGTACATCCAGGTCCGAGTTAGTGAGGAATGGTTTGTACTTCTTGTGTAAAGTCCATTGGAAGAAACCAAGCAAACATAAAGTGTACAGTGTGTCAACAACCTTTCCATCTAAAGTACTGTACTTGAGTGCAGACTACGAGCAATCCAAAGCTTGCCACTAATGTAACACTCCCCCTTAAGAAGAGCCCAATTAACAAGAGCCTTTTTCGATTCTTTGCCGTCAGGTTTACAGAACCTTGTTAACTACCGAGGGCTTAAAATCGTTTGTTAAAATATACAGAGCTCAACAAGAAAGATTGTCGAACTACAGTTCCTTTGCAAGAGTCTTGATTCTAACATCCAATTGATAACTAATTTTCAACTTGAACTGACCGAGACATTTCAGATTCTGAAACTGATATACCAGGTTACACAGTGTTTTGACTGGTCAGAGAATCGAGGGGTGGCTGTGGGGCAGCTTATACAAGAAAGGAATTATTATCAGTGATCCGATGAAAAGATCTAGAGGTTGGAGGAGTCAAGGGGCTATGGCTCATAAAATACACTGTTTATATCCCACACGATGAGCTTCACACTTTAATTTGAAAACTGAAAGGTTGCTAGCAATTTCAAACCCATAGCAGGTTTTATAAAGAAATTGTAAACATAAAATCCAAAACTGGACCATGGTTTCACCAGTGGCAGTGGAACAAACCTGGTCCATGCAGGGTTGACCTTAAGTTTGTTTGGTGTGAATCCTGCTGTGAAGTCTGAGGTTGAGAAGCTTGAAAAAAGATTGGACCAAAGGCTTTAGATATTCTGAGAGACTCAAACAAGATGGCAATTTTGGCTTTTTGCATGCTGGCAGTCAGTGTCTTCTAAATCGATTCCGCGATCATGTATTTACATATGCAAATAGATGCTCCATTCCACTCCTGAGATTTCAGCTAGCACTCAAGTTTGTTTGCGATTCTGCTGTGAAGTCTGTTAGGAACTTGGGATAACATTGGTTTTCTCGTTGTTACAAACTAAGGAAGAAAATCCGGAAGAAGACAAATTACAAACTTCTCAACAGCATGCTAGCAATCGATCGAATTCTGCGATCATACTTTTGGCAAGTTTGAAGACGTCAGTTCTCGTTTGTGTGCTCATCAGGTTCTCTATGTTCTCACCTTTTTGCACTTCCATTATCAAACTGACGCATCAACAGGAAAATGCGTGAAGTCGGATTTCTAAGCTGGTCATTAACACGAATGACTATGCCCATTTCAGTTTGGATTGGTAACGAATGCAGATTGACTGGCTTTCAATTGATATTTATTTAATGGATAACTTGTATCAAGGTAGGAAATAACCAGTTTTAATGCGTTTTGATGATTTTCCTTTGTTGAGGTTCCGAAGATTTGCTATTGCGATGAACAGCTTCTGTTAACAACTTTTGGTATAGCAATGTGTCTACCAGTTTGCATGTATGCACTAGGTACGAAAAGGAAAGTCAGATGAGATGGACCATAATATTACGCATAGTTCACTAACTATCTAAAAACGATTTATTGACTCCATATCAATGCGGATTCTGAAAATGATGCTTTATAGAAACGGTAGTGCTCTTGTTGACTGATTCGATTCTCAAAAACGTTGATATTGGCATGTTAACAGGTGCTGTCTTCGTAGATTAATTTGCGCGAATTCTTCAATAGCGTAAACCAGAAATCAGTCCTAGACAAGATACGCATATGCAGCGTAAGAGACACAGAGATACTTTGGTTTCAGAGTTATCTAACAAACTGCAAGCAAGCCGAACTTACCAGGATGTCCTTTTTTACTAGGACCGGTTGTTTCGGGTATCCCTCAAGTCTCTATTTTGGGTCTACTACTTTTCATGCTTTTTATTAACGATCTACCTCATTCTTTGAAGTCCTTAAGAATCCGGATGTTTGCGGATGATGTCGTAGCTTTTTTATGCAGATGCAGATGTTTCCCTATTAATGCTACTTTGAGCTTGGACCACCTTCCTAGTACAGAGAAAACCACATTTTTAAACAAAACATGGATTACTTTAAACACTAAGAAGATGTAATTTCCCACACAACCCAGCAAAGTGAAAAAAAAACCTTTTTATTCCTGGATTTTTAACTGAATTTGCCTCACATGCCTTTTAGTACCAAGCTTAAGGCTCAGTAGCTTTCAACAATCGCGATACATTTTTAAATATTTTATGTGTTAAAAATTGAATAGATTTTAAAATACTCATAATAAAACGCCAATAAAAGTTAAATATACTAATGGTAAATATTTTAAGGGTTAAAAACACACAAAAGGTTACAGTATCCTTTTCAAGTTGTTGTGTAAGTAGTTGTCTTCAAGACATCTTACGGTTAGAAGTAATTATATATTTTTTATATTTCACATTTTATGCAATCTTATATTCCTAAGTATTGAGTTAGTGTTTTTAGATATTGTAAGTTTTGTTTATCAGGGCCCCTCTTGAATTAAAGTTGTCTTGACTGACTGGTAACTGGGCCACCATGTGAAAATAAAGGTTTATCTGTCTTATCTACGTACAAGTGGAGCATGTTGGAGGAGCTGCAGGACAAGTTTGAAGAGCTTAAAGCTGTTGGTGTATTCACAAAGATTGAGCAAGTCACTGCTCAAATAGGATTCCTAAACACCTCCGTCCTTGTTAAAAACAGCATTCCTCAATAATGCCAAACGTTGACAGCCGCCTGAGAGACATTGACAAATGGAAGTGCATAAAGCTGTGATATATAATTATGTTGGAAATTCGTCTACCAGATACTCTTAGTCAATTCATAACTGAGTACTGTGTGGTCGGAACCCTATGTAAAGGCAACGTGTCACTGATCATTCACGGGTTGGCGTGACTGGGTCAAATATACTTGAATCGAAGAGCTGTTTTCAAGGTTCCTTGGTGACCTTATGTACGAGGGTTGTACCAACATGATGATAAATGTTTATCTGTCAGTGGCCAAACACTTGAGGAGGTCCTCCAGAACTTTGCCCAGCATAGCATTCTACATTTATTTGCTTCTAAGACTCTCATCTGCCCTCAAAAGACTATGGTGTTAAACTGGATGTGGTCAAATAGCACCTAGCGGGGGAGCCCACATAAGCTGGCAAATCTATCCGGTGGAACCTCCATCGACCGTCGATGGTCTGCAGCCCTTTGTTGGTGCCCATAAGGTCCTCAGCTGCATACTCCCAGGATACAGTATTTCGCTCCTTGATCCCTTACATGTAAACCAGGTAACTTATGGGAACGACTCATATAAATGAGAAGGTCCGGTGGTCTAATAAGCTGCATCTGACCTTCATAAAGACTATCACCATCCCATAGCCCACGGATATGCTCACCATCGTGACAGACGGCTCTGTGAAACACATCAGAGCCACACTCGAGCAATAGAATTATTCAGAAGAAGATCGCGCAAAGAACAAGTTAACTGATTGCCTTGTGGGATTGATGCTATGCCATTTGGGCTTCAATAAATCACTTTGCTCCTTAAATGATTGGGTTGTATTCCTGGTGAAAAGGGGGATTGATTGTTTTTTTTTTAGGAAAGAGAAGCCCAGGAATGCAAGATAGTTGTACTGGAGGAGGAAAAAGCTCACCTTCAACAAAACTACACAGCTCTGCTGAGAGAGAAAGAACTACTCCTTAGAAAATGTATAGAGACAAAGCAGGTAATTTACAACTGGTGCTCATGTTTCTCATAGCATGAAGTTTTGAGTACTGGCAGATAAATTGTGTTTTCGATCTTTACTACTTTGTTCGCTGTTGCTATATGATTGTATGTATGTAAATAAGAGTGTCTGGTCTGTCTGTCTGTCAGTTTGTAAGAGTATTGTTAGTCTTATCAGTTCCATTAAGGTGGCCTATAGCAGTTTTCTTGGCTCTTGAAACTGTTTGTCATTTTATTCATGTGTCAAGGCCGTTCATCGCAATCTGTTTCTTGCTTGTATTAAAATAATTCTAAATCTAACTGACTGTGACACTGCTACTGTAACTTTGGATTTCCATGGCAACCTTACTGTCCCTTAAGTAGACCCTGTTTCTAGAATTTAGGAGATTTACAAAAAACAAACCAGTGTCCCCCACTTTAATGCATTTGTTATGTAATGAGCAAAGTTTCGAAAGTTTATACCGTGGCAATTGTTTTCAAATTACGAAAATGAGAAAATGTCGAGTAGTTCTAAAAAATTATGGTGTAATTTTTTAAACTAATGTGAGTTAACTATTTTTTTAAAAGAGATGGGATACACTGGCTTCCGATTTCCATTATGAACAGAATTTAGATATTACATACTTGAATGATGGGTATACATGTACTTCCACATTCATCGTTTGTGTAGTCTCTGGCCAGCACGCTGGAGGTGCAACGGCCTTATCATACGGTCATCCTATCTCAGTCGAAAAAGTACATTAAACGTGTGATTCAGCTGCAGCTTGCTGGAGTTTCAAATTATTTTCATCAAAGTCTGAATGGAATATTTACAAGAACGTATAGTAAGTTTGTAATAGTCTTACTTTAAATTTGAAATTCGGAAATAATTGCTGTTGTAAAGCTGATCAGTTAAAAAGAAAAAGCGAGTAGAGTAGAAATTCGCTCCTGTTTGACTCATACCTGACTTTACCCTACTGATTCCTCAAAACTATGAATGCAAACATACCTGATTTCAAACTTGAGAGGAATTTGCTTTCTACTGGCCAGCAGAGATTTGAAGTAAATATTCCAAGATATTAGCAATTTTATGGTGTTAAAATGGTACAACTGCAAGTCAACCCTTTTGCCTTACATGTACTCTTCCGGAAACCCTTTTATGCAGTTCTACTATTTTTTAATTGTTGTTCATCTTAGATTAGTTTTTGCTACATGTACTTCTGAGCAACCTTTGCTTCATTTATTTTTGTGTTTCTGCTCATCAAGGAAGTGTTACATAAGGCTAAGAACTGAACATTTGCTTGATAGGGAGAGTCTTTACTTCAACTAGGAGACTTGCCCATGACCCGAGGGGAATGTGACGCCACTCAGGACAAAACAGAATGGGAGAACCTGCATCTTAGACAGGTACAGACAAGATATAACAGTGGTTGATCAAGGGTTCCACATGATGAACTGATTTAGCATGTATGTTAAAATAGTTTTTCTTCATGTTTTCTTCCGTTGAAAGTAGTTGATACTGCCAAAAATTGTCATGTCGCTATGCATTTCTCTAATGACACAATATATATAAGACCTTTTATTTGGATTTTAGTTATCTATGTATTAGTATCAGTTTCTGTTGAATGTAGTTTATCGCTTGCCGTAAACCATAAGGGAGCTTATTATTGATTGTACAATTTTAGGTTAACCATATGGGATTTGAGACAAACCGAACAAGTCCTGATGAAGCAGAGTTAATGTGTGACAGTGGAAACAATTTGCAGTGGTTTGCACAAGTATCCACACTAGCTATCCGATGCAAGAACCTGCATTGGTGAGTGATCCTTGGACTTTGACAGGTGTGATTGATATTTTAGTTGTTTGTGATGTGAGCAAAGCAGCCATCCCCGAAATTGGTGAGTTATTTTACACTAAGAATAGGCTTCTATACCATCCGATGGGCTATTACTGCAAAGCATTCTGTGAATGCCAGGAGCTGCACAGCTCAAGCATACATATTGGTATCAATAGTTGCACAGGGAGGCCCCAAAAATGTATATTCTGACCAGGATTGAGAGAAAAAATAGAGCAGTGTGTCTCGCAGTTTGAGGCATGTGGCAACTGAAGTAAGGGTCCAAGTAACACAAGGAGGCGCTGATGTGTACTAACTTACAGAGTACCTGTTGAAAAAAGTCAGAACAGATATTTACACTACTTAAGCATTAGCTCATTAACTCATTGTTGTTGATTACTTCTGAGAGTTAGACTAACTACTTGACACTAAAGTAATTACTTGCATAATAGAGCTAAATTGCCACTTGGCAAAACAAGGCTGATGTTGTCATAAACGATAATGGACCTCAGCTTTCATGTGTGAAAATTACAAACTTTTCCAGACAGTGGGGTTTTAAACACTGGACGAACGGTTGAAGACAAAGCTAAGGCAGCTGTAAAAAGTGCGCAAGACTAAGGAAACTCCTATCTTAAAAAGCTTGCAGTGTTAGCCAAAAATACACCAATCCCGAGGTTCAGTGACGATGTACAACTCATACAGTTACTAACTATAGCTGAACCACATGCACTTACATGTATGCCAAGAAATGTGCATGCAAGAGTAGTAAACGCTTGGGAAATTAAAGGAGATGAAGTGAGAGTGCGTGCATTCAAACTAGGGTAAAAAGCTTGGGACGAGGCAACAGCTACCTTTAGTGTTCACATAAAGTCAAGACTAACAGACACCGGCTGGTTTTGGCGCTAGGTGAACAATTGATCAAATATCACACACCAGCAACTTTTAAACAACTTCATCAGCATCAACCAATCGATGATACCACTATTAAAGGGCTGCTGAACAAGAGCAGTCTGCAGCACAGTTGGAGACAGCATCCCAAGTTGGCTAGTAAGGAACCAATGTCTGATGAACTATGCACAGTGAGAACTTAACATTAACATGAATATGTTTGAAACAAGGACCTGAGCCCCCTGTCTCTTTACAAGAAATTGACAGACAAAAAATTCTGATTAAATGACGATCAGTTAAGTTCTTTTTTCAGAAAAGGAGTTTATACCTTTATCATTTACCATTTTTTCTATCTAGCTCAAAGGAGGAGGATGTTACATAATGTCAGTCTGATTGAATATTAACTGTTGACACATGTGACACTACAGCTAATCAATCCCCATGATTGAGATGTAAACACTAGCATTGAATAGACTTATCTTATTCACAACAAGTCAGTTAGTATGGGTAATATGATAGGTGACAAATCACTCCTTAATTTTGGCGCGAAATTCCAGCGTTAATTTATAATTTCACATGTGAAATTACAGTGTAAAAATTGAGCGTAATTTGTCACCCATGATATTAAGAGGTAACCAAATGGCAGACTCGTGGAATTAGAAAATAATTTCACTTGCGTTTTGTCAAAATTCGAATAATTTCCCTCGCCTAAAGGCTCGGGAAATTATTAGAATTTTGACAAAACGCGCGTGAAATTATTTCCTAATTTC
>JAOBYE010357648.1:0-14808 GCA_025403585.1 Parazoanthus swiftii
CTACTACTACTACTACTACTACTACTACTACTACTACTACTACTACTACTACTACTACTACTGCTATTACTACTACTACTACTACTACTACTACTACTACTACTACTACTGCTATTACTACCACTACTACTTCTACTACTACATGTACTACTGCTATTACTACTACTACTACTACTACTGCTATTACTACCACTACTACTTCTACTACTACATGTACTACTGCTACTACTAGTAGTACTACTATTACTTTTACTACCCATACTACTGTTACCAGTACTCGGTGGCTAATAGTGATACTACTAAAAGCTATTTTCAAAAATTATCTCATACTAGCTAGGAAATACGTTTCTCGAGCTAAATGCTATACCACGATCCTTCGGGATCTAGAAGATTCTATATCTGTTGTGATTTACAAGTTCATAAATAAGTAAAATGCAACTGCAAAAATATTTATGCCGGTTTTTTAATCATTAATTGTTATTCCAAACATAAGAAGGGTATGAGGTATTTTTCCTCAATAAACTTTTGGTCTTGCATAAACGTGCACTTAAAATGTGAAACCAAACATTCCCCAATTAAATATTATGTACTGCCAATCAGTTGCTCACCTTGTTCACGATGTTGCCAATAGAAAATGTTCAAACAATCTATATAAAGTGTTTGCATCAGCTAGTGATAGTCATTCACATAATACCCGCTGTTCGGGTATTCCTCTTCCGGCTAAACTGAGCATTCATGCAACTTAACTCATTGATTTCAGGGTTGGTGTAAAACCACGGAATTAATTTATATCTTCTATACTAGAAATAATTCCAAATATATATTTAAGAAAAAGATTAAAATTTTACTCTTGTCTATTTTACAGAATGAGGAAAGCTTTTTTTGGAATCGAGGTAGCTATACAGAATTTCCCTGGCTACATTGTATGTGTCTTACGCGAGTCACATTTTTTCTGATTACCAAATATCATAATCGAAGAACCCATTTTTTCAAATTCATTCTTCTCATCCTGAAAATTAATCTTTAAAAAACTAAATAGGTTGATACGTAAATATACACTACTCATATACTTATTTTCTCAACTAGACTAGTTTCTACTGAAAGGAAGCTGATCGCTTATCCTTCATTGTTCTTTACTATACTGCTGAACAAGTCAGTACATAGAGTTTTCTACCTTCTTTAATCTTTGCTCAGAATAGAATAGTACAGGTTCGTGAGATAACCAATAATAAAGTTGATACTACAGTTTTGCAGGCCTTATATGTACAGTTCGGTAATAGCAACAATTGTTCGCACAGTGTTAATTTTACAACCTTTAAGTAGGTGCATTACAAGCTTTACCGATTTCTTCGACTTACAAAGTCAAGATTTCTTAAAAACACAATAGTGCAAGCAAGTAGATTAGGTCAATATGGAACGTGCCGTGTAGTTTTCGGATAGAGTTCTTTAGATAATTTTGGGAGAAATTCGGTTCACATTCAAGTGAATGTTAAAACAGGTGTTTTGCGAATATCTTGCGCATTTTAAAATACCGACCGGTGAAATATGGTAAATTTGAACATTCAGCGTCAAGAAAATGTCAGTAATGATGATGTGAAACCGAATTTGGACGCTAAGCACAAGCGTGATCCATCTGCAACAATAAATAGTCGTTTGTTTTATCGCATCATTCCAATGCTGTGCATGCAGGCGTTTGCCAAAACAAAGATCTAAACTAACCCTGTTAAAAGAACAACACTTTAGCGGCGACAGTTATGACTCTGATTTCTTTAATTTGGTTTTTTTTTTGGAAAGTTTTGGTTTTAGTTTGAAGAAATAAACTTTATATTTTTGAGAAATACTTATGCGAAAGCTGTTACTTATCACTGCTAACTCGTACGCTAGTGGAATATAACAAATTTCATTGAGAAACAAAATATAAAAAAAAAATTTGAATCTGAAAGAAATCTGAGTCTGGATATTTTCTTCTAACGACTGAAAAGGCTTGAGTTGCAGCCTAGAATGATTCAACATGTGTTATGACATATTACCCACAATGCCCCACGGTAGAGTGGAGCCTAGCCCTGCATTGTGGCTAGGTGTCCAGAAGTATCCAGTCCTGTCTCACTTGTTGTCTGCGTTTACTCAATGACCAGAAACTGCATTTCGTATTTATAAACAATGGTTTTTATTCGGTACAAGTATGTTGCCAAGAGTACATACATAATAAAACATACAGAAGTCAATTCGAGTCTTTTGAATGCAAAGGACCACACGACGTAACGATTTTAAACATGCATGAAATAGACGTCACTCTCGATATATATAAAAAAAATCTGAACGCAGCATCTTTATCAAGATCCTACTTAACAGCTCTCAAGTTCTTCTGTAAACATTTTATTTTTAATCCGGCAGCTTCGTTTTGTTCTTTCATTTTATCATATACTTTGTTATAATTTATGAAATGGCTTGTCCATCTTTTATAAGTTCTAAATGTAAACATTGCTTTGAGGGTGCTCAAGGCCGTAGCAAGGGGTGGGGCCGGGGGGGCGTGCCCCCAGTTTTTTCCCCAGCAAATGTGTCAAGCGTATCAAGCTCAGAAAATTGCACCAAGTTTGAGAAAAAATTGTCATATTTTTTTAGTTTCAGACACTCTGATTTTGTTTCAAATGGCGTTTAAAACCCAGGAAACACGTTTTTAGACAAACTAATTTTTAAAATTTCCCGGGGGAGCATGCCCCCGGACCCCCCTAAAAGGCTCACACCTTCGGCTCTTGGTGGTGCCCCCCACCCCCAGTTTTCCAAGGCTTGCTACGGCCCTGGTGCTTGCAACCAACACGATGACTAAGGAACAAAACTCATGTATCGAATTGACTAAAAACAAATCTTAAAGCACGACTACTACGACAACATCATTTTGGGTTAGATCAATTATATAATGGTGATATTTCTAGTAATCGACAAAAAGAAGCTGCCATATTAAAAATGAAATGCTTACAGAAGAACTTGAGAGTCGTTAAGTGGGAACTCGATAAACTGTAGTTAGGGAAATGTCGTTCTTAATGTGGCACTAGCTTTGCAAGAGGCTATTATTCAAATCATCTTCGTAATATTTTTTTTCAAACATGAACAGCTCAAATCGTAACAAAACGTATGTTACTGGTAAATTTATTGTCTGAGATCAGATGACGACAGCGAAAGAATAGCTTTCTACCTTATACGTTTGTTTTAATGACAAATGGGTAGAATACGGTAGTATAGGTTGACGACATCTTCACTTTTGCTGCACTGGTTTAACAGTTAAGGCATTTTATGCATTTGACTTTATTCAAATTATTTACATAATAAATAAAGAACTTACTGCCATTTTTCTTACTGCCAGGTTTTAGCGCACTGATATTTTTCTGTAATTTTAAATTTACACGTTTGAGTGCCAAAAACAGGGTATACTACTCGAGTCTTGTCAAGTTGCCATGGAGACAATGGGTGGGAGTTCAAGGGTTGATAGGAATAAAAATTGCTCTAACGCCAGCTACAATTAACTAGAGACAGCATTGCTCCATGATATATGAAGAAACGGGGAAAAGGTGGAAGCCACCATAAACAAAAAAATAACCTAGCAATGGAACTTGAAGAAAAAGTTATGCGAATTAAAACCATCCTTCGTTTAATAACTATATTCAAACTTTCGGAGAAGATAGAAAAACACAAGGAAAAATAATGAATATCCTCAGTTACCGAAGATGAAAAAGGCCTATGTTTCAGTACACAATTTCTTTTATTAGACCCAGTTATAAGTGCATTTTTCACAAGAACTTAGACACCGATAAAGGAAAGCGGCCAGAATTTATGACCATTTACTAAGAACACACCTCAAAGTTTTTCCTGTAAGTTTTAAGAAAGGAAATCTGAAAAACTGCCACAAAAATATCGCGAGAGATACTGAGCAGTTCCAGTTCATATGATATCAGTTTGGCAAATGGGCGAGTTTAGTACATATATAGCTTCACTCAGGTATAACCATCTCAATTGTTATAGAGCAATGTATTTGAGAACATTGATGGAAACAAACATTGAACATAAACTGCTTTAACAACCTCAAAATCAAAACATAAGTAGACGTTTTAAGAATTTTTAAGACTGAGATTCTCAGCCCAAAAAGAGACATTCAAATAAAAATGAGACGGTATCGTTTTCCAATTTGGTGAACGAAGCCAACATAAATTAGGATGGTAAATTTTTAATCACCCTCCACCTGGTGCTTTGATTTATCTCAATCTTCACAACTGAAACGCTTGTCCTAAGCGATGAACGAAAATCTACAGCATTTGGAGTTTCTCGAAGATTGCTTTTCAGGTGAGAGCTCATAGGTGACAAAATGGAGGCGTTTACATAAATTGATTATATTTTTGATTCTTGTACATATGAGTCTGTTTTTCATGCAAACTTGGCACTGTATTGTTGTCTCGTGCAGTCTGAAGCAACAGTTTTGCAAGTTTCAGACCATCCCAACACGTACGACAAAACCAAACTTTTCATTGACCTTTGGCCGGTTGAAAATTAAATAACATGATGGGATAAAACTCACAATGCATAGAGGAAAGATATTAGCATTTCTCAGTATACAATATAGCAACTTTTGCTTTCGAAATGTTTAAGTCTCATAATGATTGCGTGCATCGATGGAAAATTTTGTTACCGCTGTTTGACAATTCAAACCAAATTATATTGCATCGATAACTCGTTAACGCGTCAGTCAGTTTTTTTTCAGACGTAATATTAAACTAAAATTTGCACGCAAAACTTGTAGATTGAAAATTTTATTAAACTTAGCATGTTACTGCGAAATATTTGTAATTTACCGAAGATAAAAACCACTGCCCCGTAATATTCTCTTTTTGTTGTTTTCATTAGAAATTGCATATACTTCCAGAATGCACATATGAAGAAATACTTTCCATGGTTGTATTAAAACTTACAAATGGAACTTTATCTAGAGTCACTTTAAATTGCAGTGAAAAATTTAAGTGTGAAAAAGTGAAAAGCGGTTTTTTAAAATCCAATTATAGAAAGCAGTTTTAGTTTTAATTTAACAGAATTGTTTTCCAAGTGAATCCATCTGAATGACAAATGTTATCCTGATAATTATTTTGTTTTCATATCTGGACAGTTTTTCGCTCGCTGTTTGTCTACTATCGGCAGCATACATTTCGAATAGTTCAGAGATCTATGGCTACGCTAAAAGTTTTAATTAATCATGACAAGTTTTCAGCCTTAGATTAATTCCAAATTGCCTCTGTAAGCAAATGGTTCCAGGTTATACCTATATACTGGAAGACACATGTAAAAAAACTGAATTACCACGGAACGATAACAAATACGTATTGACAAAACAAAAGTGGGCTTCTGAATTTGTACTTGAATTAATCAAGTTATCCGAAAATACAAAAAATAATTTATATACGTTAGTAAAATTGAAAGGGCAACTTTTGTTTCTACCTAACTCATTACGTACAAAGACAATTTCGCCGCGTCAAATAAGATGGTAATGAGACGAGTTTGTTCCAGACAAATGATTCTTCTAAACTCAATTTCATTTTTCACAAAAATGAATGTGATTGGTCTTGATGCTATAGAGTATAGAATGGTTAAAACAGTTAGTCAATAAAGCTGAAGATTTTCTTATTAAGTTCTGTAAGTCTTCCAGACACATGAAGAGATACTTGTATGTATCTATTTCAGGTATATTTCAGGAGGGTCATATTGTTTTTATCGACAACTACAGGCTGAAATAAGTTGGTTTAGGGCTCACTGAACTTGGTAATCATAATGGATGGTTTTTAACAAAATCGTGTTTAAAATACAAACATTGTGTTACCAAAGTCGCTTATCAAAAGCTCCAAAACTGCGTATGTCAAAGATTACTGCGGGTTTAAGGTTTAATTTAAACCATGCAGTGTCTGGTTCTAGACAAAATAGTTGGATATTTAAACAAACTTTTTATGAATAAGTTATTACTGGGCTTACAAGTCGAAGGCAAAGTTGATATAATACTTGCAAGGAGTTTTGTCTATATTTCTTGTCTGCAGTGTATAATTTTTGTTTTGTTCTCTTACCACAGCTGGAACTTTCGTTGTCAGTAAATCAAGATAGGGTTTTCAAGGTGCTAAATCATCAACTACACAACATCAAGAAGTGCACTTGTTTTACCGCGAAGAGCGCCGAAGTAGCAGTTCACCAGAAGGCAAGAGTTGTGTAATTAGTTTGGATTCACTCTGGAAGTAGTTATCACACTTATCGAGTACAACCACACCATATCTTTTACAGCAAAAAGACAAGACCAAGTTTGTAGATATCACGCTATAGAGGGTTATGCTGCTGGTGAGCTAAAGATCGCGTGTCATTGAATCCCACTTCATTATTGAGCGGGAATTTCTCGCTGACGTGGACTTGAAAACCAGAAATCAAAATACGGGTAAAGATATAAAGCGACAACAGCTGGACTGAAGAACTGGCGGACAAAATTTGTAGTTGCCAGATAATCACTTTATTTGCATTTATTTATTTCCCGATATTGCATGCGTTTGAAGGTTAAGCTTGCAAGCCACTTGGCCCCGAAATAATCCGACTGAAGCGCTGTCTTGGGAAAGCAAATGGTACTGTGATTCAGCTTTACAGATATGCGCTTCGCAGAGCTCCTAGCCTGGTGTTCTGCTCTTGGTTTGGTTGCCGTGGCAATACTGACTGGTAACACACTCGCCATTGCGGCACTGACAAGAAACAAGCTCTTGCGCAGGCGCACTAGCATATTTCTCATCAGCCTGGCGTGTGCTGACCTTATGGTCGGGATGTTTTCCGTACCAATGTACATATATCAGCTGGTTACACGGTGTAAAACCCCAACGTCTTTAGCTAAAAGATCAACAGTGTTTAAAGTATTTCAGGTCATTGATATCTTCTCCGGACTAGCTAGTATTTTTACATTGACAGCTATCGCTTTGGAGCGAACGTATGCTGTCGGATGGCCGCTAAAACATCGAGTTTGCACCCCTAAATTTTACACAACTCTTCTCTCTTCTGTTTGGGCTCTAGCAGCTTTCCTTTCTGCGCTGTATCTTCTATTTCAATACAAACTTTTAGAACACAAAGTTTTCTTTTACTTTATGCTGTCCGCATTATTTGTGTCAACGTTTGTGATGATTATAGCGTATTTGATAATTTGGGTCAAAGCGAGGGAGCTTCGAAAGGAATGTAAGCACCGCAAGAGTAGAAGGCTTTTTCACCGAACTACAGAGAAAGAGAGACGTCTGGCAGTGACACTTTTCATTGTAACAACTGTGTTTGTACTGACTTGGATGCCGTTTCAGATTCTTAATATTATCTTCTTTTTCACGTGCACGAGTTTCCCGTGTGGCCCCCCTGACACTGTCATATATTTCTGCAAGTTGCTACACTACACAAACAGTTTCCTAAACCCTGCTATCTATTCATCACGAATTCCTGACTTCTGGAAAGCTATAAAGAGAATGGTCTTATGCAAGGGTTAACCGTCATATAGGTGACTTCTCTAACGATTTCTTAAAGCATCCTGATTTTCCGTATGGCAAGAGCTAGTTGGGCTCAACATGAACTGCAAATTGGGGATTAGGCATCTAGGCATCTGCATTGATTGTTTGATGCGTGCTGCCCGATTGTTGGAATTTTGAGTTCTTGATCCTTTTAACATCCAACTCAGTTCGTTGTACTTCAGGGACGCCTAATGGTTTTATCATCATCATCATTAATATTTGTACCTATATTATTAGTACTTTTATTAGTAATTTTTACTATAGTAATAGAGTAGAATACGATTATGCATGGCCATGGTCATGGTCATAGACAGGATCTTTATCATTAAAGATTACCGCAGTTTTGTGGGCACACTGGAAATAATGCGGCAATATGCCATTTACCTGCTGTGAAATGGCTTATAAATGAAGTGCTGCATGCAAGTGTGTTAATGGAGCATGCAGATCGGGCTAAAAAGAGTCCAATACGTCAAGAAAACAAGCAAAGTGTGTTCCAGGCAGCTAACGCCCCACAATGTTCTGTTATGCAGTCTCGTTTTACATAGAAGAAATAGATAGTGTTTAATGTGTAACTTTGAAAAACCTCGGGGTTCTTGATTCAATCAGTTTACAAATGTATAGGCCAATTTCATTGTTTACATTTTGCCTCATTAGCATAACACAGCATAAAACCAAGTTTGAGATGAAACCGAAATGAGTCCGTAACTTGACAAAGCATAGAACAATTAGTACAATCTGAAAGTTTGAGTTTTATATAAGGAACACTTTTGAAAAAATAAAAGGTTGGAAATGTCGAAAATTAGAGAGTTCTGTATGGCTGGAGGCAACATCTTGCCTCCAGCCATACATTCTTTGTAATTTTTGACGTTTTTAAACATTTAATTCTTCTTAATTATTTGGTATATCACGCTAACATTTGCAGTGGTTACTTATTGTTCTATGTACTATCAAATTCTGGACACATTTATGCTAATGAGGGGAAATGTAAACAATGACGTCATCTAAAACCCGCCTATATGTAAAAAGAAACATGTTATTATCAGCTTACTGGAGTCACTAGACTATACTTAGAGCTTGAAACTGCAGACAGTTCAGGCTGTGTTGGTAGATATCAAATATTATTTCGTATAGCAGCTTCTTGATTGCACGTAGTTGCGTTTTTTTCTTGCCAAAGACAAACACTCGCGTGAGAAGCCCGCAAATTTCTTGTAGACTACAACAGGTTAGTCGAACTGAACAGCCTCGATATTTATGAAAAACAGACTCGCTGGCGTGTACTGTCAAACAGTAGTCACTAACTGAGTAGCGTCAGATAAAAAAAAAATTCCGTATGATATACACGATTGATTGGGATTTTTTTTCCTGAACTCGGTATTTTTAGATTCTAATTAGCCTTGATTGACGTCTGGGTCGGAGTATGCTTAGTAAAGACTTTGGTATGCTTTGGAGGATTGAACCATCTGAAGTGTTTTTAAGTTGATAAATATTGATATATCGCCCAAACTGTTTCTACCCAAACTTTAAAACTTGGTATGACCGCGCGTTTGTCGCCAAACAGAGAGTCTGGGAGCGATCGACCAAAAGTCATCCGATTTTCTATCGCGTCTATCTCATCAACTGAATTTGTATCTGTTTTGGACCATTTTTTCAGTTATTTGCATTGTTTATGTTTATAGATTAGTGCACACATAGCATGTTTTTTATCCTTACGGGAGCAGGCAGAAGACACATGCATTCTACAGGTAACATCTTGGGGCTGGTGGAGGGGGGAGGGGGCGTGGAGGTTCAAGTCTGCCATCTCTTCCAAATCTCCAAATCAAAACGTTAAAATATTGTTTTCTTGATTATCTTCAGAATGGGAGGTCAACACCGAAAGCGAAACATACTGTCTAATTTGCTTCAAGCGATCATTTCATTTTAGGTATTAAATTTGTCGTTAAGCCCCCGTACTGTAAAACAAAAAATATGCCCTCAAAAGCGATGTTGTTATGTGTAAGTAAGTGAGTGCGTGAGTCAGTGAGTGGGGGTGGGGGTGGGGGTGGAGGGTAGGCCTCTGGTGACCCTGCAAAGTGCATGGCTCCCTAATGAGGGCGTATCTTTGACATGATCTCTAAAGGCATATGGGATGTATCCAAAGATGGCGGCCGATAGGCAGATTTGGTTTAGGACATCTGCAACACTAATTAATTATCAGATGTTTGTTACCGTAGAAATTTCTTAGCAGACAAAGTAAAAATTGCCTGCCAATTATCACTTTCTAAATTTTAACATTTTAGGAAATCTTGGCGGGGCTCAGAACTACCCTCCCCCTGAACGTTTATCGGGCATGCCTGTAAACTGATACATTTAAAGTTTTTTTTTTAACTCGATGTTCAGAGATATTCTTTGAAAAAATTATTGTCACTGGAACGACTACCAGTTTGATAGGAACTTTTCGGATCATCCAACATGTTCTTTTAGCGCAATTTATCTAAAGAACTGGATTTTGGAAAGATTATACTCTTCTAGAACCAACCTGTTAACAAGATACGAAAATACAAAGGAAAATAAACGAAAATGAACTCTCTATGAGAAATATCCCCGAGTCAAGCGAATCACACAGTCATATTATTCTTCACATTCAAGAATGAAGTGCTCCCTCTCTCTAAGGCCTATGCGCTCAGACCAGTGTC
Source organism: Parazoanthus swiftii (assembly GCA_025403585.1). Lineage (NCBI taxonomy): Eukaryota > Metazoa > Cnidaria > Anthozoa > Zoantharia > Parazoanthidae > Parazoanthus > Parazoanthus swiftii. The sequence goes on from JAOBYE010357648.1 coordinate 10,220, forward strand.
AGCGGTCGCGTTTTGGGCTTTAGAACTCAGATTCCCCTCTTAAAAGAACCTTGAGAGGGAGCTGGAGCTGTTTCGGTTCGCAAATACGCATTTATATTACGTTGTCTGATAGACCTTGGGATAAAGCAGTATACTGGATTTAGGATTTCTTCTCAAAGGGCAGAACGTAGGACTTGGGGTGGAGATGTCTTGTGTATCTTGTAACTGGGTCATAGCTAGTAGAGCCAGTCCCTCCTTTTTCTATGATTAGGATGGACAATCTCATTAAAAAGTGTCAACACAAAATTACGCAAACCGATGAGCCCGTTTTTGTTAACAAATACTCATTGCGTATCCTTCTGATGGCATTATGATAATTAAGCTACTAATAAAATAATAATATAGATAAATTCTAATGCGACAACAAACTAGTATATTAAATACATATATTGTTTGTTCGAAAATGGCTTAATAACTTAAGGATACACAGGGAAAAATTCCCCCTAGACTATCAAAGTTCATCTAAAGAAAGAAATACACCAGTATATTAATTTTAAAATTAACTTTAGAACATCGAAAACTCCAAGTAAATACCTTTTTTAGTTATAAATTGGCTAACTTTGCCAATCAGAACGTTGCTGCCATGGATGGTGTAACTCAAATGGTGAACTTTAAAAAGTTTTGAACGCTTAATACTACTTCTGGTAAGTTCTAGCACACTTTCAATTTTGTTGCAGTCAATTACTGTGAAATTATACTACAAGTTAATTAAAACTCATTAAAACTGCGAAAGGAAGATTCCACAAGTCTGAAGAGCTAGAACAAAGCATTGCTTTGCTATTGGTTGTTCAAAACAGTGCAATAACAATCTCAAAACAGTGTGATTATTTCTGTAATCACTGCTGTTGGAAACCAATCAGGATGCAAGAGTCACTAGTGATTTCAAAATATATAAAATTAATAGTTAAAATGTATTACTTTTATGGTTAAAGGTAATACCTTTTAACTCATTATTACATTTATGGTTATCTTGTATTACATTTACGGTTGCAGTTGATGAGTATTACATTTATGGTTGGTATAGAATTTATCAGGGCTGATATCCCCTCTCCCTTTACCACCCTGCTGTGTATTCTAGAGAATTAAAACATACTTGATTTCGTTTTGAAAAAATGATACTTTTGACTCTTCTGTGGGTTCGTACAGATACTTTTTACAAATTTAAAAAAATCTGGATCGAATAAAATAACCACGCTGGACTTGCAGAAAGACTCGGCAAATCATTGAACTGGGCCCGGTTGTACGAAAAGTGGATAACTATATCCAGTGGATAAGTCCCTATCCAGCGGATAAAATTGGTGCGTTCTTGATTTTGATTGGATAACGAGCAAATTTTATCCATTGAAAAGGGACTTGTCCGCTGGATAAAGCTATCCACCCTTCGTATACAACCAGGCCCAGCAAACGTACAACCGGTTAGTTTGTACTCGTCAATATACATATACCAATATCGATAAAGCCGGTGTCGGCGAATATGCTTAGATTGACCTTCCGTTTTCTGCTTTTATTTAGGTACAGATGTTAACCCACACTTAGCAAGTTTATGTTTGAGTTGAGCAGAAAGCAGTTTTCATTCCATTAAGGCCGTGTTACACGAGTCAACTTGCAACGACGATTTTCCGCGCAACGATGTTGCGTTAAAAATCGTTCTTGTGTAACATGTCACCGCGGGGACAATTTTCTGCGTAACACGGAGCCCGGCAACATGTTGCGAGTTTTTGAATTGGTTTCAAAAACTTGCAACACAACACGCAACATTGTTGCGGCGAAAATCGTCGTTGCAAGTTGACTCGTGTAACACGGCCTTTACAGATAAACTGACACTGTACAAATGTTTTTTGTGGCAAATTTTCACCAGCTGTCACAGAAACCCAACCTGTGTCAATGTTTTTACACTCTGAGTTACTATGGGCAGAAATAGCAGCAGAAATATATGCTAGTTTGGCACGATCATAAAAGGTAAAAAATGCATGGTCCTTGTGAACTGCATGAGTTCCTCTTTTGACTACCCGTTGAAACATTTTGAATTGCAATGTGCTATTTTCTTGCAATCGTTCAGAAATCTGACACGCTTGCAGAACTAAATTGGAAAACCTTAAAAATGTGAAAAAAGAACAATAGAGAAGGTGGGAAAGGGCTCTCGTGGGAAAGGGAATAATTAGTCTGCGGGGAAACTATTTTGCGCAAACCTGCTCATAATGTAATCTCATTGACATTAATACAGACCATCATTTAATTACAGGGTACTTGCTTTTACGCTTTCCTCCCCCAACGTCCCCACCACACACTCCACGCATAAGAAATGATTAGAACTCCTCCTCCTATATAAATGGTGTTGGCGATCTCCTTTTTCATATTAAAAAGCAAGTCGGATAAGTACTCTTAACCTAAGTAAAAATCTTAGATTTCATAAATTTCGAAATTTTTGATTTAAGTGGTTTAAATACTTCAGATTTCTAACAATGCAACTGATAACTGATATGACTTGCTGATTTTACCGGCTCAAGAAAATGTAGACTGTATATCTGTGTAACCACCTGTGTATCTACAACAAATAAATTCGCCCTTGTCCCCCTATTGTGTGTGATGAGCTGTGCAGCTCGACTGACATATTAGACTGTAATGATAAACAGCGGCTTGTGTGTGAAGAGCTGAAAACGCGTTTCGAATACTTTGAAGTTTCTTTAAAGGACGTTTTAGAGCGGCTTAGCCATTGCCCACATGAAATGATGAAGGCTGTGCATGCTTCAGTTGGGTTCCTTCTTTGTGTCTTATTCCTCGTGGAGTTTACCCCAGAGGCACAAGCTTTGTGCTGTCACAATGCTGGCGGGAGTGACTGTGACGGGAAATACTGCGGGGACTGTTCAAGAAAGACATCGTTCAGCTGCTGCTCAACTGGATCTTGCAATCTTTTCTGCTGCAATTGTGATGACGAGTGTCTTAAACCACCTCCCGGATTGATACATTTTTGCGAGTAGGTTCATAACGAGATTGGTGATGATGGCTCTGCTTACGTTTTGAATCGATAGTTTACGTTCAACTTCAAGCTTTAAGCAACACGATTCTATTTAAGAAATGGTCGTTTTTAACGTGCGTCTATCGAGCTATGGATGCGCGCGGAGAAGCGTTTGAGTGGTACGAGGCGAAGCCGAGTGCTTCTCTAGCTTCCTCGAATCCTCTCCCAACTTCATTAGTTCATCCATAACTCGAAGGACGCACAGCTAAAGCGTAGTCCATTTGTTTTAGATGTTTCAGAACATTGCCACTTTGTTCATCCAGTAAGCAAAACGATACGTTCTTTGCGAACCACTGTTCATCGACCGGTTGTTTTTTTTCGTGTTTTAGCAATGTCCAGTAGTTGCTCTTCCAGTTCGTGACCGTCATCTTCAATTACTTCGTCTTCCATTTAGAAAACTTTTTGAAACAACAACCAGCTATCTTCCAAGATTTACTTACTTGTTAAATGCAGAAGCGCGCGAAAATGCCAGCTTTTTCTAAAATTAGACAGATTATGACACAATTAGTTCTCGCTGAAAGCTTGATGTATCCAATAATTGCGCAGAAGTTAGTGTTTTTCTAAATTTCTAAATTTATCGAGTTATCTGTGACTGGCATAAATTTTTGTCTACAGCCATGTTTTCTCTGTGATTTTCGACGTTTCAAAAATGCATTACTTCAAAAGCACTCAGCAGTTTTGAAAAAACTGACTAACTTTGCCATATTTTTTCGGTTTATAATCACATTTTGTTTAATCTTGAAATTGGATTCATGATATACTATACTAAATGAAAACTCAGAATATTTGCTTTTCCTTCTTGCTTAACAGAAAAAAATGGATAGTCCCTCTTGTGTACAAGAGAATCACCTGCGATTTCGTGGACGCCAAACGAAAAAGTTCAGACCGAAGCAGTTCATACACTATCGAGAAGTTCAACAAAATTGATCTTGATGATGACCTGAAAATTTCCCAAGATGAAGTGAAAGCCCATTTTGGCAATGAAATGCACGACCAACATCTTGCCAATGAGTTTAACAAAATGGATCAAGATCGGAGTGGATTTATTGAAGCACAAGAGTTTGACAGCGACATCTCAGAAGAGATGCTGTAAGCCTTTGGAGTCGAAGAAACGTTGAATTCTAAATCTAAGTATCTTTTGTTCTCAAAGAAATGAGCATTAAAGAAAGCTTGACTGTTTGAAGGGAAGCTTACACTAAACAAATAGCAGATTGTTAAACAATGTCTAATTGATTTGTTTTTCAGCCTATACTTTATTCTTGCCTTATATTAAATAGCAACTCCGCGTGGTCTTGATCGGTGTACCCTATTTTGAAATGCAAGCACACTTTATACGCAGAAACAATTTCGGCGGTTAACTTAATTTTTTTATTCCTTAGAATCTGTCAACAAGGTTTGGTGCAACCTAAAATTTCCAAAACAGTGAGCTGACGTTAGATAAATAAAAACTCCCGTTTGCAGTAACTGAACTCCAAATTGTTAAGAAGTTGTTAATTACCACAGCTACTGACCCCCCTCCCCCACCCCCCCACCC